>JAJMBI010000001.1:44661-186081 GCA_030572815.1 Starmerella asiatica | reverse complement strand
GGTATACTGCTCGAAATAATGAACACCCCCGACTAAATGTTCAGATTACTAAGCATCCATACGTTGTGATACTAGCCATAGGCCTTACAGCCAGTAGGACTCATGCCCCGGCTATTCATACTGCTCGAAATAATGAAAAACCCCGACTAGAAGATTTCTAAGCAAGCATACATCTAGTCAAGGGCCATACAGCCAGCTACACATAGGATTTCATGAGGTTCAAGTTCAACTCATTTTTGCCACTCATATAGCCCGTTAAGCCAGCTATATACCAGTAATTGCGTGTAGAATCATGCTGCCATCATAATAGAACAGATTAAGGAAATCCACCCTTTCGAAAAGATAGTCAAGTAGGGGGGCGAGGTCGTCCCAGCAAGACGTCACATTGAAGCTAGCCGAGGTCCCACTCACAGGGTACCGGTAAAACCCTATCCCAAAGTTTTGCGATGCCATTAACATTCACTCTTGGCTATCGCCTTGGGTCTAAACGCCATTGTCGTGAAATCCCCGCCCAGCATCGAAATTTCAGCTGATATTCTAAAATTTCATAATTTCTCCATATAGGACTGCATTAATGACCTAGGTTTAAGAATAAAAATATTATTAGACTTATTCGGCTTCAGTGATACAAATAAATATTTCGTGGTGTATATTCTGAACGCGTTATAGAGCCGAAAGTGCTCACTCCCTATTGCGCATATGAACACCTTCCACGGCTCTGATCCTCAATTTGATTTATAAATAAAAAGGTGTCCTAGCCATTGCTTCTTTGTAGAAATCAATTAAAGGTTTTGTCTGTTCTATCTACGATGAATTCGATTTTTCAAAAATTTCGACAGATTCCTCGCGGTGGGTCCGGGATTATTAGGTCCCAACTAATCATGGGTATACTACTCGAAATAATGAACACCCCCGCTAAACTTTTAGATTACTAAGCACCCATACGTCTAAGCATGGGCCATACGGCCAGCTAAACGTAGGAGTTCATGCCCCAGCTAGCTAATGCTCGAAATAATGAACACTCCCCGACTAAAAGATTAGATTTTCAAGCACCCATACATTAGCCATACAGCCAGCTACACGTAGGATTTCATGCGGTTCAAGTTCGACCCATTCCTGCCAGTAATATAGCCCTTTTTGCCATCCATATTTCAGACATTGCGTTTAGAATTATGTTTCCATCATACTAGAACAGATTAAGGAAGTCCATCCAGTTCGAAAACGAACTGAAGTAGTGTGGCGAAGTAGTGTGGCGACCTTGTCCCAACACACAGGGTGAGGTCCCCCACACAGGATACCGGTAGCACCCTATCCCAAAATTTGCCATGCCATTACCATTCACTCTGGCTATCCCCTTCGGTCCCAACGCCGTCGTAGTGAAGGGAGTCGTTCATAATTTCACGATTTCTCCATATAGGACTGCATTGATGGCCAAGGTATAAAAATTAAAATATTATAGGAGTCATACTGCTGCAATAATACAAATAATTACTTCGTGTTGTACAATCTGAACGCTTTATAGAGCCGAAAGTGCACACTCCATATTGTGCATATGAACACATTCCACTGCTCTGATCCTCAATTTGATTTATAAATTAAAAGGTGTCCTAGCCATTGTCTCTTCGCCGAAATGAATTAGAGGTCTTGTCAGTTCTATGGAGATTAAATTCGATTTTCAAAAATTTCGATGAATTTTTGAGACCTGCAGGGGAGCAATAATCCTCATTAGAATAAATATTTATGCTTTTAAAACATTAGGAAGGTCCTCTTCTTCATACTTCACCACGTACTCCTTCGGCATGTCTGCCATTCCGGGCCACAGTTCCGCCGGTATGAATTCTTGGTATGTCTTCAAGAAGTTTTGCCTTGTAATGAACTCGCGCTCCTGAAACCCGCGCAAAGCCGCATTCGCGTTCTCAATCACCTTTTTCAGCTGCTTGGCTGATTCACGGCGGCGTGTGACCTCTAATTCCACAGCATCATATGACTTATGGAACAACCGGTAGTATTCAGTAAGGCCACCGAGCTCGCTCGTGATCTGTTCAACCTGGGCAAACAGAGAATTCGTGCCCGTGTTTTCCGCCGTGGCATTTTGCAGCACGGACCGTAAACTACTGCTGATGAAATGATCCAAGGTATCGTCGAACGCGCGAAACTGCTCAAATGTCATCGCAAGAGAATGCTGTAACCTTTGGCTCTCACCGTATTTCGCTCGGAACTTAGATCGGTACTCTCTCAGGCGTTCCAAGGCAGCCTGAACTTGGGCACGATCGCCAAGTGCCACTTCCTCAGCTTCGGCAACCTCGTGGGGCTCGAGTTCGGGGATTTGCCGACACAAATCATAGTTATTGGTTAGTGAAGTCAAAAGCTGTGCCATATCGTGGGCCTGTTGACCGGTTTTGCTAGAGGTTTTGGCCAATTTCTGTAAAACCGTGCCATCCAGGATCTGTGGCAGCTGGGGAGCCTTCGTGCGGAGCTCGCTAAGCCGTTGCTGCACCTCGTTCGGGATTGCCTCAATCTCAGCCACACGTTTGGTTAATGAGTCGGTTAATTGATCTACTTGGGATTCAAGCAATGCAATGCTCTCTTCATGAACGTACTCGTAAAGGTTATCGTGGCCCTTAAAGGCAGGATCAACGGGGGTTTCGCGAAGGCTGCTTAACAGCTCGCGGAGTTCATTACGGCATTCTTTCATTTGCTTGATTTTCTGATTGCATTGCGAATGCGCCATTTCCGCACTGCTGCGGATCACCAAGCAAATATTGCCAATACTTTGCAGCTGGTCCTGCTGGGCTGTATGTAGGAAAAGAATTCGCGCCCATAACACAGTCGTCTGCTCAATAAGCTGCTTTATTTCCGCATAGAATGCATTTGCATCGGCACACAATGGCCCGGCTTTACGGAGAGCCTCTTCTGCCTCGGCAATGAGTTCCACACTGGTGCTCATCGGATCGGTTCGCCTCAGGGTTAGTGCAAAGCTTAGGGTGGTGGTGGCACGCCTAATCGTCCTCGTGTGGGCTGTTTAATAAATTTATGTACAAGAATTAAGCGTATATTCATTAAGTGGCCATTTCGCTTTGGGTGATACCCCTAAACTAGCGCGGTCACCAATGCTTGGGTGTGCTTCATAGGTTTCAATGCCGGCCCAGCCGATCATTAACGCGTTGTCTGTGCACCATTGCACATCCGCGAACCGAGCCTCGGCACCATACTGCTGGAGTTCGGTGGCTAGGTAAGATCGCAATCGCGAATTAGACGCCACCCCTCCGGCGCACAACAGCGGTAGTGGCTTTAAATCTGCGGGTAAATTATCCAGGGCCAGCCGGATTTTACGCACGAGATGCGTAAACATTGCATCCTCGAATTTAGCACCTACAGCACGCCGCACTTCGGTGGGCTGATCGGCCAGTGGGGCCCATCCATAAAGTTTTTCGATCCGGGGCATCAACGATACATAATGGGCAAATGAAAAGCTACAAACGCGTTTTTTTTCCTTTTCAAGGGCCAATGGGATGGAGAAGTCACTGGGTAAAACCGAGAAGTCAATTGAGTCCCAGTCCCCAACGAATGTATCCAATTCTTTGCCGATCATTGTTCCGCTTAAGCCGAGGTATCGACCACATTTGTCAAGACTGTTACCAATCGGGTTATCTATAGTATCGACCAGAATTTCGTGGTCAAAGAGTGATCGTGACAGTACCAACATTGTATGGCCGCCGCTCACTAGCAGGCTGAGGAATGGGAACTTTGGAGACTGGCCATTCGTAAAGAACCGCGGGGTAAGTAAGTGTGCCAACATGTGGTGCACGGGAACAAACGGTACATTCCAGGCCAATGCCAGCCCTTTTGCCAATTGAAGTCCGGCTGCAATTGACGAGTACATTCCGGGTCCTTGTGTGGCACAGACAAGATCCACAGTTGGTTGATTGTTTCTGGCAAGAATATCCTCAACTACCAATCCTATGTTTTTAAGATGATGCGAAAGTGCTTCAATTGGGATGATGCCTCCATCTTTAGCACTTTCCAGTGTTGTTTTAATGTGATCTTCAATGAATGGAGGTGCATTAGGGGGACGGTTTATAATACAAACGGCACTATCATCACATGAGGACTCTATAGCAAGTACACGGTATGAGCGATAAAAATGTTTAAACCGCCGCAGTCCGGCTACTCTCATCACCCACAGCCGATTGAAATATTTTGGGAGATCCTCGAGACCTAGGGTAAGGACCGTCTATCGGCCCTACCAAGGCAGGCGGTGTGTTTTATAAGCGTATCGTGTGTCGTAGCGAATCATGTGATTTGTATATCCTTCAAGTCGCTGGTAGTTAAACAGGTATAATGCTATCAACTAAATAAATTATATGTTGAGCCTTTTATTTTGCTAAATAATTCACCACTCGTTGTGATGCTTCATGCTGGAAGTTGACCTCTGATCAAATGATGAAGTAGAGCACTTGGAGGAAACAGCATCAACAACACCAGCGGCACTATTGCCGAAGCGGTAAAGCTCAGCGAAATCATCGACGTAAAGATCTTTTTCTAGCCACGGGGCCTCTGGATCCAAAAGTCGGCCCTGAATCTCATCAGGTATGTTGTCTGGAGGGCTAATCAAACAAAAGACGACATATAAAATGAAGGATACCAGAAACCCCACGAAGTAGTTTAGCTTGTACACTTTAACTGCACCCTCAGGAACATCGAGGCCACAAGCCCCAACAAATCCTGGCATATTGGGCACTAAAGCGAGCAAATACGCGGCAAACCCACGCCAGTTGCATCCGAAGCGTGAGTTGTACATGTATGCAGACCCCTTCTCGTTAGAATACAACGCGAAAAGATCAAGCATACCGCGCCTGATCCAGACATAATCTGCCATTATCACTCCCGAAATGCTAGACAGGAAAATCGAGTAAGCAGAAAGGTATGTGGTGAAGGTTGAGCCTGATGCAAAGAAGTGCCAAGGACAAATACACAGTGCCAATGCTGCACAAACAAACCCGCCACGACGGATGTTCATAAACCGCGGCACCAGTGCTGTGAGATCCGTGCCCGCAGAAAGTGAGTTTGCCATGATGTTAGTGCCGACCTGGGCCAACCCGAGTCCCAAAGAAATGAGGAACACACCGGCACGGTCACCAGCAGTGTGTCGATCCAGAACAAACAGTTGAAGAACGTCAACCGGGTCCCACATCGGCTTCCCATCCGGCGACCACACACTCGATGCAGAGGCCACGAGGAGCCCCACTAACGAGGTAAGGCTAAACGCAATGGGAATCGTAATCCCTTGGGACCAACCAGCATCCCGTGGGGTAGCAGCAAAACGGCTGAAGTCAGGAGCGTTCAATACCAGCGTAGCATAGTTCGAAACACAGCTCATAAACATTGTTATCCAAGCCCACCCGCGATCACTGGAATTCAAGTAATCGTGAGGGTCGGAAATTGCCGTTCCAGCACCATGGGCGCGAACTAAAACCCAAATGAGAAATGCAATCGATACAATCGGTGCAACAATAGCCTTAGCCGTGAACAAATGCCGGACCTGATGCGGGTGCAGCCAAATTGCCGGAAGTTGAACTACCCAACCAATGAAAAAACTAACAAAAGCGGCAACTGTAGTACCGCTCAAATCACCCAAACCGATATGTTTGTCGACGTTGCGGCCAAATACTGCGTACAGCATTTGGTGAATGAGCCTGCCCAGAATCCAGCTCTGGCTGCCGAACCAAATGATGGCTAATACAACACGGTTAATCACAGGCCACAAACTTCCATAGATCCCAAATGGTGCACGACTTGACACGGGAAAGCTGACATGTGCGTAGCTACCAACTCTTGAACTCCACATGATCATCAATCCCGAGAAAAGGTATCCCACCCAGATTGCTAGCCAAGTTTCCCACCAAGTTAAGCCAGCTTCCACTCCAGTACCGGCGATCTGCCACGAGTTTACGTTGATAGCATCGGCAATCCACACGTTGACGTAGTTGTACCACCTCCACGTTCTGCGCTGGGTTTCAACTGGCCGCAGATCGTCATTATAAACAAACATCTGCGACGTTGTCAAACCTTCGCTGGGCGTGGCTTCAAAGAATACCGCCCATTGCCTCCAGTCCTTCCAATTCTTAGGAAATCTGTCTCGCATCGACCTCTGCTTGGGCTGCCATGGTACAATTTCACCACTTGCGACATCGATATCTGAAGATTGAGAGTCAGGGTTAACAAGGCTTGAATGTTCTTCCTCACGACTTTTTTTATAGATCGAGGAACCCATTTGGTGTTTAATGAGTAGTGTGGACTTAATTATTGCTATATTGATTGAGGACTGGGGATTACGTACATAGGTGATTGGCATTGGGTATGATAAGAGTACCCTTTATCTTATCAGTGGCGCCGAGGGAGCCTCCGAGGTAAGCAGGTCGAATTAACCACCCAGGGCCCTCCAACCACCAAACCTTTTCACTTGTATTAAGATCACATACAACCTAATTATCCATAGACGACAGATGTTTGTACTTTATAGCACTTTTTATGCGGTCAAAGTAGGTAGGCTCTTGTGCCCGGATACATTTCTCCGGGTCACATGATCAATAATTTTTCAGTGCAGTATATATAGCCTGTTTATGTAAGCGCCGCCCCGCTATCGGCTAATTATGCCTTTTTCAGAACTAGTTAGACGCAGTAGATCTGGTTTGATATGCACTTGCCCCTATCGGTAGTGCAGAGATGTGTAACAATCAGGTCATTTTGATGAAATTTTAAGAACCTAAGATAACGAATGGCACAAGTAGGCTTCTCAATATAGACACACCCCTTCAAAGCCATCGGATCCCGTAAGTTGCAGCTGCCCCATTACGGTTGCGCAGCACCCACAGCGGGTCCGGACCTAAGCTAGGGTTCAGCGGTAGCCAACCCGTGCGGGGCGGCAATACGTATATATAATACTACTAATTCCAATACTTGAATTTTAGAAAGTTTGCTAAAATCACAAAACCGGATCATAACTAACTAACATGAGCGTGAACGTTTCAGCTGGCGGAGTTACTTGGGAACAGCCCACACAGCTGTTTATCAACAACGAGTTCGTCGATGCCACTTCCGGTGAGACTCTGGTGAGCATTGATCCCAGCACCGAAGAAGAGCTTGCCACCGTGCAAGTTGCGGGCCCCGAGGATGTCGACAAAGCCGTGAAGGCTGCCCGTGCAGCTTACAACCAGACGTGGCGTCACACCTCTGGATCTGAGCGTGGTTTGCTCCTTTTGAAGCTGGCCGACGAGATTGAAAAACATGCCGAACTGCTGGCGGCAATTGAGGCCACTGATAGTGGTAAGCCCCGCTACACGAACGCCAATGGCGATGTCGAAGAGTGTGTCTCGATTTACCGCTACTACGGTGGGTACGCCGACAAAATCGAGGGCCGTGTCACGATGAACGACCCCAAACGGTTGAGCTACACGAGGCACGAACCGTTCGGGGTGGTTGGTGCCATTATCCCCTGGAACTACCCGCTCGCCACAGCGTGCTGGAAGATCGCGCCGGCATTGGCCGCCGGGAACACGATTGTGTTGAAAACTGCCGAGAACACGCCCCTCTCGATGCTTTATTTGGGTAACCTCATCAAAAAGGTCGGTTTCCCCCCAGGTGTGATCAACGTTTTAACCGGCACCGGTGCAAAGGCAGGTGTCGCTCTCGCTTCGCACATGGACGTGGATAAACTGTCGTTCACGGGCTCCACGGCTATCGGGCAAAAGATCATGGAGCTTTCTGCCAAGTCTAACTTGAAGGACGTTACCTTAGAGCTCGGTGGCAAGAGCTCGATGATTGTCTTTGAAGATGCCGACTTGGAGCAGGCCGCTAAGTGGGGTTACTCGGGGATTATGTACAATGCCGGGCAGATCTGCTGTGCGACTTCCAGGTTGGTGGTTGAGGACAAAATTTATGACGAATTCATTGCCGAATTAAAGAAGGTCGTCGAGTCCTGGGCCATTCCCGGACCTGTCCATGATAAGGAGACTACTCACGGCCCGCAAGTTTCAAAGGCTCAATTTGACAGGGTGCTTAACTATATCAACCAAGGTAAGGCTGAAGGCGCGCGTGTGGTCACTGGTGGCGAAAAATTGGGCCCCAAAGGCTACTATATCAAGCCGACAATTCTGGCTGATGTGAAGCCCGATGCCGTAGTGGCTCAGGAAGAGATCTTTGGGCCCGTGGTTGTCGTTGTCAAGTTCAGTGGCTATGAGGAGGCGATCAAGATCGCTAACAACACGCGGTACGGCCTTGGCGGTGCTGTGTTCTCCAAGGACATTGCCAAGGCCCATAGGGCCGCTTCCGAGATGGAGACTGGTACGGTTTGGGTGAACTCCTCGAACGATCAGGACTTCCACTTGCCGTTTGGCGGTCACAAGATGTCGGGCATTGGGTCTGAGCTCGGTGGCTATGGTTTAGATGCCTACCTGCAGCCGAAGTCGATCCAGGTCAATTTGGGCTATAAGCTTTAACAGGTTTTACATATACATTTCAATAAATATTTTTGATAGTGCATTGCATATCAAAACACACCTTTTCCTCGGGTGTGAGGTCGGTCAATTCTGCCGGTTCCACAGCCTCGGCGGAGTCAGCATTCAGAAGTATTAGGGCCTCCAAAAGTTCCTGGTTCTGGTAGGTGATCTTTCTTAATACTGACACTGCGAGGCACTGGGCATTGTGGAGTTCGACATTCGTTCCCATTGCGGTATGAAGCTCCTTGTTTAACTTATGAATCTTCTTCTCGTACAGCCGCTCGATTCGGTCCAGCTCTTCATCAGCTAATCGCGCCCGTTTTGATGCGGCGGGGTCCATATCATCCGCGCTTTCTCCGAATGACTCGTTCGCCGAAATTACCGCGTCTTTGTCCCCAGTTTGCATCTTAAATATACGTTTTGTGCAGACAGCTTTTATGCCCGTGAACCCTTATCTTGGAGGTGGTCGTTATGGTAATAACCGTGAACTAATAGATAACTCAATACAGAATACATCACAAATGAAACTCGCGAGACGGTCTTATAAAAAATTAAAAAAAAAATAAAATGACATGGTATTGAACCTAGCAGTTTAAAAAGGTCATAATATTAAACCGTACGAGCCGTACGAGCAAAAAATTAAGTAGGCCGCGACGGGACTCGAACCCGCAACCCCAACCTCCGGAAAGTTAGATCATAACCATTAGACTACGCGGCCATTATTAGATTTATGCAAGTGTTTTCCTTTTTTAAGGTAAGTCCATACACTGATGGTGAATAGACCCGACATGATCTCTGTATCCTTCCATAAGGTGGGCACGATTTATCAAGTATATATATATATATATATATATGTAACGCTAGCTATCGATTCAGCGCTTTTTCTTAGGTTTCTCGTCTGTCGCGTACATTTCCTCAAAAGCGTCAGCATCAAGGAATGTAGGATATGTACTCCATCGCTTACGCTTTTTGGCGCCATCAGTAGATGTCTCCTTTTGCACAGACATATCCTTTTCGAGCTCTTCAAAGTCGGCGAAGTCTCCCTCTTCATCGTCCACCTCAGCTTGTTCTTCAGTGACTTCAAAGGCATCTTCGTCTTCCGAGTCTGCAACGTCCAAGTCTGATTCATTAAATGCGGCCTCAAGACCGGCTTCGAGGTCGCCATCTTCCTCAGAGTCTGATTCGAAGTCAGCAGTAGACAGTTCATTACCTCCCAAGTCACCAGGACCAGACTGAAACATAGCGTTGTTAACTTCGTCTTCAGCAATACTTTCTGCATCGCTGTCAGCGTCAGCTTCGGCAGCCTTGGTCTCCTTAGACGGCTTCGGTTTACGGTCGACGCGGTGAGCAAAGTAGTTGAAGAGAAACTGCTCATCGGGTGCAATTTCCTCCGCATTCTTGCCCTTCCAATCTTGCATGGAGGCTGGTGTATCATCACCCTTCTTCTCTTGACGAATTCCGAGCGTTAGATCAACATAACCCGATAGCGGCTGGAAAATACTACCTCCACGAGTGCTTTCCTTTGCCTTCGGCTTCTTATATGACCACTTAGACAAGAAACTGCTCACAGAGTACTGATCAATGTCGGGCAAGTTAAGAGCAACCTTTTCGCTTTCAGGTGCAAGGTAATTGTTAGCGTAAATCGCAACCGTGGGGTGGAAATGGCGCTGAAGCAAAACTGCCTCCCAAGCTTTGGACGTCTCTGCTTTCGCATAGCGAGGGTCGCGTTGTTTCGGATCATACGCATCCTCCACAATAGATTCATCGCTTTCGGGCTTACCCTCAATAAGTTTCGCGCTATCAGGAGTGGCGCATAAGTTGGCCACGTAGATTAAGCTGGCAAGTGCACCAACCTCGGACCAATTGCATGCCACTTGCAAGCATCGTTTGATGAATGCATCGATTTGAGCGTCGTCGTTATCCTTCTTTAGTTCAGACATGGAACGCATCAGCAAATGAACATATTTAGCCAGCTTCGAAGATCGAGGAAGTCGACTGTCCATCATGCTCTGGTACAGCGTGCGATAATAACGATTGCTCTTCTTCGCATCCTCTGACGTCGACGCCTTTGAGAGTTGGAAGATGAAACTCAATGCTTCAATAAAGGTTCCAACATTGGGCGAGTGACTCATGTGGTATAGTGTATTCGTGTATTTGTCGAATACCGCTGGGTCCAGATTTGAGAAGGGGAACGCGCGATTGAGTCCAGTGAACAATTTTGAAACAAGACGAGCATGCTGCTGTTGTGCGAACTCGCTATCATCAAGCTTTTCCTGTTTGATACCTCCTTTCTTACCGCGCTTGGGTCTAAACCGATTACCTTTCTTGAGCTTACCGGGAGCGGGTGCTTTTTCTTCTTTTGAATCCTTGGCATCCTTCGTTTCTACGAGCAGCCGCTCAAACAATCCGAGATATATGTAAATGAGTTGGTTTGCAAGCCCGGGGTCACGATTGCTAAGAATAAACTCACTCAATGTGTCCACGGCATAATATCGAAACCGATAATCAGTGGTACGATCGAGCAGATCCGCCGTGGCAGTGGCAATAATCGCCTTCATCCCCGGATGCATTTGCAAAGTGTCCATAACAAATTTCTTGACTTTGGAAGCAACTTTGCCCGCAGGATCGCCCAATTTATTTAAGCCAAGTCGCAGTAAATTCTGCTCCTGCTCAGGTTTTTGCTGGAAGAACTCAAATATGCACTGAAGCGCCCTTGAACGGATATTTTCCACGGTGTCATTCAACAGCCGCTCCATGGCTTGGAGCAATTTGAAGAAGTACTGCTTCAGGTAGTCCTCAAATGCCCACGAAATAAGCGTTGATTGAGAAAGCCCCATCTTCAGTGGCTGGTCCTTAAACCATTTAAGACGGTGGTTGGGCATCACATGAGAAACCAGTAAATCCTTGGTTACTTCGAGTGCTTTACATGCGCTCTCGCGATTTTTGGCGTCGCATTTAGACAGCAAGTTTTCTAAGAAGCGTATAGAGTGGAGCGGTGACTCCGTGGAGAGAATAGACAGGGTACCTAACTGATCAGAGAACGTACCATTTTTCAAGAATTCCAAGGAACTGTTAAACTCCCGGTCTTTCGCGCGCTGTGTATAGTAGAGCTGGTTCTCAGCGTTAAGTAGTTTAGACGCTTTCTGTTTCAGCGACTCAATAATATCCAGCGGAAGTAAAGGAGCATCTTCATTGGGGTCACTGGCAATGTACCAGTTTTGCTGATCAAGCACCAGCTCGCTAGATGAATGCTCAAGAGAGTTCAAGTATTTTTCCCATTCAGCAAGTTTCTTTTTAGACAATGGTTGAGCCCTCTCAGTAACCGGTTTGGCAACAGTTTTGACTGCTGGCTTGGTTAGTTTAGCTAGTGGCTTCGCAACTTCATCCGGCTGAGCTTTAGACTTCACAGGTTTATCCGATTCGGGCTCTTTTTTAGCCTTTTTCGACTTTTTGTCCTCTTTCATGGGCTTTGCAGCTTTGGGTTCCTTATCGTCCATTTTTTTCGGTTTAGCAGAGCCATTGGAGTTTCCGTTTAATTGCTTCCACAACTCCTCAACTTCAGCATTGAGATTAACACTGCTTTCAGTGCTTAACTTCGTATCTTCATAATCAGAGCCGCTGAAATCCGCATCGGCCACAAGCTTGAGATCCTCGTCGTCGCCGCCTAATTCACGAACCGCTGTTTCAAGGTCACCATCGTGTTTACCCATTCTATGATTATCCAGTTCCAAAAAGGTTTGGTCAGAATAATAATGATGAGTTTGGTAAATCGTTAGTGTGCGCAGTAAATTTCAACTAAAAAAATTGACCTTACCTCAACGACTCACGTGATGGTCAGCACGAGTCACATGAGGGTCAGCACTATCTGAACTGAACAACATACAACTGAATGAAAATAGTGATTGCTATACTGTTTAAATAAAAATCAAGTGCTCAATGCCTGTGTAATGCCATCCAGCAAGCCATCCACTTCGTTCTCAGGGACTTCACAACATATCGCCACGAGTTTTCGGTACTGTTTGATTTTATCCCTTGAACCTGAGTTGCCATAAAGCGAAATTATCCCATCCAGCAACGACACACGACGGCTTTGAAGGTTCGTCAATGTCTCAGCGAGCCTATACTGCTCGTCGAGATTGAACTGCTGGTTCGACTGCAGCTGGTTCCTCAAATCTTCCTGGGCGTCGGTTTCCTCCTTTTGTACGAGCAATGCTAGATCGCGGGCCTGGGAACGCTCCACCAGCTGCCGAAGTTTTTCGGCGCGTTCCTGTGCCAGCACGTTGAGTTGTTCAGTGGCCTTCTGCACCTCGAGTTCCGTACCGACCTCCGCCTCGAGTTTGGGAATCTCGCTCTCAATGTTAGCAACGCGCGCCCGGATCTGGTTCAGCAAATCCTGCACCTGGTTGATATCGCTGTCCTTGTTATTGAGGTCGATATCGTAAGAATTGGCGAAATCGGCGAGGTAACCAGCAATAGTTTGTGACGTCTGCTCGGCAGCACCCATGGCCCGGGTTTGACTACTGAACACATCAGTACTTTCTGGTTGAACGGTATCCAATTCAACAACCCTTTGAGGTTTGTGGCCCCTGATGATCTCTTCAGGTGTGACGCCTGCTTTGTTCGCAATGTTCGGCGACGCGCCGTAGCTCAGCAGCACTTTTGCCAGTCGTTTACAGTTTGTGCGGCTGCAAATATGCAACGCAGTGTCACCCCTCGAGTCCTGTTGGTTAACAAATGTACGTAAAGTCTGCTGGCCCAAGATTTCCGGGGATTCCACGAGTTTGGCGAGCAAGATTTCAGCATAGTAGCGCGCCCCGCTCGCCCTGGTCCCGCTCGTGGCCCGACTCGCAATGTGGTGCAAGATCGTGCGCCCGTTCGGGTCCACAAAGCAGGCCGAGCTCGCCAGCATGTGTAACACCTTAGGAAACGAGCGCGCCTCGTAATTGTTGGTGAACATTACCGCCCGCACCAACGGCTTTTGTCCCGCATTGTTCAGCGCGTGCGGGTTCGCTCCAGCATCAATTAACGCCTGCATTATCTCTATACGGCCAATGGCACACGTCCAATGGAATGCAGTGTTGCCCTCATCATCGATCGGCTGGTTGATTTGCGGCCCCGGTTGCGGGTATAAAAGCGCAGCCGGAATTACCGTCTTGTCGGGGCTCATAAAAAAGTCCAGCAGCTTCGCCGAGTACTCGGCCATGTACTGACTGGGGCCATTGGGGCCATTGGGGCCGTTGGGGCTCGCACTATACCCCGCGGATCCCGGGGCTAATGGCGTTTTCAATCGCGATGTGGTGGGAGTGTTCGCTACGGAATTGTTGGCAGAGGCACCGGAGGGAGTGGCAGTACTGTCTGTGTGTGTATGCTGCGTAGCCGTGACCGGCGATGCCAGCGTACTACCCTCCGTTGGCGGTTGCCGGGGCTGCCTGTAAGCCCCACCGAGGTACGGCCTTTCCTCGTTGGTAAACCCGTCATCTGAGGACAATGCTGAAGAGCTGATCGATGGTGAAGACGTTGGGGACATTGCTGGATCCGTAACTGTTTGGTTTGCCTGGTCCTGCATGTACTGTCGGTACTGTTGACTGTGGGCCAATTGTGGCTGCGTGGTGGTGGGTAAACCTGGACCTGGCGGTCGCGGTGGCATGTTTTGGTAAGGTGAATGCTGGAAATTCATGTTCATTGGATACCCCGGGATCGGCATGACGGGAATGCCCTGCATTTGGTACGCCATTGGCGACTGCGTTAACTCATTGTTTCTTTGCGAGTTCGCGAACGAGGGAGAGTACTGCTGCCACATTTGCGGGTGCGCGTAGCCATCCACGGCCGGCATTGACTGCATCGGCTGGGCTCGCGGTGGCACAGCGTTTACAGGGGCCGGGTTCGCCGGTAAACTGTTCACTTTCCGCGCGCGTTTCGCCCGCGGTGCCGCACCACTTTCCCCCACGGTTGAAGCGACTTTCTTTGCCGGAATCGGTTTAGGCAGCCGGGGCAAATCCTCGGTAATCACACCTTCTTTGGGTTCATAACTCAGCAAGTCTTCCACAAGGCTCGTAATTCCCACTTGTTCCGACAATTCCTTGGCTCTAGACAGCGGAATCCACGTTCCCTGGTATTTGCCATACCCGCCTTGCACTTTCTCGTGTTCGCCAGTTTGCACGTCGCGTTCGAGGATGCGCGTGCGGCGCGGCTTGTCGAAATCAGCCACTTTGAGCAGGTGCGTGGCATTCACCCAGCCGTCTCCTTGCCGGCGCATAACGCTCACGTTTTTGATGTTCGAGACCCACACCGGAACATTCGAGTACTTTGCACCGTACACGGGAGCCATTTGGACCGGGGAAAGTACGTGTGTAGTTTATGCTGGTTTGTGTTTTATGGCCTGCCAGGGTTCGCGCGTACTCAACGCGACGCGGGTGGTGGTTAATTAGGAAAAGGAGATGTTTATCTGTGGCTTGTTGGCAAGCACAGACCGGGATAAGGAGTTATTGTGGGCTCTAAAACAACCGCTGGCCGAAGGTGGTGGGAGATGATGGGGCAGTGTCAAGGCGCGTTTACGCTCACCACACGGTTTAGGCGTGCACGGCCGGCATCTGCATGCCCTAGCCCCGATTTATAATTGGCCCCAGGGCGCGCACGCACAGCCGCCATATAATCATCGGGAGCAACTGAGGCACAAAATTTCTAAACTTGGGAAGGGCCAGTCGATACCCCCGATTCGTTTAAGCGGTATATATACAAAATAAGTTTCATTATGTTTCACTGATAATAAGTAACAAACTCGGCGCGGTCGCGGTCGCGGTCGCGATAATATACCCATGGTAGGTGGTGTAAACGTATGTAGTGCTGCTGCTCACAGCAAGATTACTTAACTGGGGGTCGATCATTGAAACTTCGCAGCAGCGGCAGGTCACCACAAAATGCTGCCCATCACGCTGCTGAACGCCGCGCAGGGCCAAATACTTAGCGTGGAATGTAAATCGGGCAGAACATATGTCGGCCGCATGAAGGCATGTGATCTTTTCATGAGTCTTACCTTGGAAGACGTGACGTGCCGGTTTCCGGACAACCAGGAACCTCGCAAGTTCCCTGAGCTGTATTTGCGCGGGTTCTCGATCAAATACGTTAAGATTCCTGACCATTTGTTAGATGATATCGTGGATGAGCGTCACGTCAAGCGTGAAGAGCTGTATCGCTCCCAGCACCCGAACGAGTTCAACCCAATCCGTCGGGACCACCGACGGCGGTCTCCATAGTAACGCTGTATTATTTAAACTTTTTTATTATTTTTTTATATCTTAGGCTGGCATAACTCCGTAGCTGCTTGAGGCATGGCAGCTAAATGGGTACCACATGGTTACCCCCTGGGGTGGGGGGCTACTTCAATGTCACCCGTTTTCCAAGGCAGTCACTTTTCCAAGCCAATCACTTTTCCAAGGCAGTCGGGGCACCAAATAAACAGCCCGTGAAGCAGGCAGGGCTGAGAACTACATAACCAATAAAGAAGTTTAGTATAGTTACTTCCTACACTATATAGTCCCCAGAAGCTTGATGGGGTGTGTTGTCAGGTGCGCTATTAGCGTCCAGCCCCTTACCCTTGTAAATACATACCGTACATAGTCGAACAGGACAGCGCGCACCCAACAAATGAGCTTGTTGGCAAACCAAATCTGGCAGTGTTTGGACCTTGAATTTTTTGATGGATCCGAGCTGCTTGCCGAGCAATTGGTGGCCAATAGTGACACCCCCGACACGCGGTACCTGCTGGGCTACGTGCAGTACCGCCGCGGCCAATACATTTCCGCGAAATTGACATGCCAGAACCATTTAGAGAACCCCGGGTGTCTTTGGGTGTTTGCACAAAGCTGTTTACGTACAAATAAAGCATTAGATGGCATTTCCGCACTGGAAAAATCTCGAGCAGTGTGGGCCCTCGACAATGACCTGCCATTACCGTCACCTTTAGGACGCGGGGAGTTGAGCCCAGCAGCATTTTACCTGTTGTATGCAAAACTGAAAAGTTTGATTGATGCAGACTCCGCCATCGACGACTATGCCACTTCAGCAAGGCTGAACCCGTACTTGTTCGAGAACGTCATGGCACTGTGCCAGTCGACGCGCGTGCGCTTAAACACGCAATCGCTATTTACGCGGTTCGAGGATGCGTTTGAAGAACCGGCATCTAGCGGGTCCTTGCATGCTGGGTTCTATGCTGCCCCACAAACGGATTCCGGAACTGCTGATGTGGCCGCACCGGAAGATTTACGGGAAATTGGCGTGTTTAAAACGGTGACGTCCACTCCTCGCAGGTTGGAAACGCCAAGCCGGGCACTGTTCACGCCAATCGTGGGCAAACACCCGTTCGGCTCGAGCCCGCAATTGGCCCCCACATTGGGGCCGGGGCCCTCAACGAGCTCCGTGTTTAATTCTAATTCCAATAACACCACTAACGAGGCGTCAAGCACGACACCTAATGCTACGACGCCTAATGCCCCAACGCCTAATGCTCCGACGCCTAATGCTCCGTCTGTGGCATTTGCTCCTGGGTTCACACCTGAACGGTCGAATTCTCATGCGGGCAGAACACCTTCAGGACCTGCTGCATCGGCGGGGATAGCAGTTCCGCGGGCACGCGTAAGTAGCGGCGGGCTATTCCAAACACCCAAGACCCAGCATGCGCGCCCTGCCTTCCCGGCAGCTCCCACGAACCCATTTTTAATGGTGCGGGGCACTGAGGCTATGCATTCACTCTCGTATAAACGCCCTGACCAAGCATCATTAACGACAATTGGCAAGGGAATGTTTAATGACACACCCTCGTTCATCTTCAATGCGAACTCGCTCGGTAGCAACGCGCCCAGCGCTCTTGACACCGGCGACAGTGTTGAGTACGGAGGCAAAACCGGCACGGAAGCTTTGGAAACCTTGGCTGAAGTTCTGGAACTCCTTACTGAAGCCGAGTTTGCTGATGGGCTGGCTCTCATCAAGCAGTTGTCTCCAGCAATCCAACGCACGCCCTTTGTGCTGGCGCTTAGTGGTCGACTTCACCTCGAGATTGGTGACTACGAGCTGAGCCGCAACGACTATATGGAGCTCCGCAAGCTGCAGCCAGATAGGGCCCGCGGGTTAGAGTACTTGTCCACCGCTCTGTGGCACCTCAAACGCGAAGCTGAATTGGCAATTTTAGGCTATGAACTGAACAAAAAGGGATCACAAATGCGGCGGTTCTGGCAGAGCTGGTGTGCACTGGGCAACGCATTCTCGTTGAAAAACGATACCAAAAATGCCATTATGTGTTTCCAGCGAGCTACACAGATCGAGCCCAACGCCGCGTATGCCTACACGTTGATGGGGTACGAGTACTCGAGCAGCGAAGAAATGGAGAATGCTTTAAACTCTTTCTCGCTCGCATTGCAGAAGTTCCCGCAATTATACAATGCATGGTATGGCCTGGGTACCGTTTACTACAGCCTGGGTAAGTACAGCGAGGCCACGACGTATTTCTTGCAAGCCGTGAGGCTCAATCCTAAAAACGTTGTGCTGCGGTGCTTTTTAGGAACAGTTTTAGAGGACCAAGGAGAATTGCAAGAAGCGTTGGCCCAGTTCGACCGGGCCCGCGAGATCAATCCGAAGTCCCCTGTGCCAAGGTACCGCCGGGCTGAAGCTCTGCTTCTTGCCAAAAAGTATCACGAGGCCTTAGAAGAATTGCTCGATCTTGAGTCAGTAGTTCCCGAGGACTACAGTGTCCATCTGGCCATTGCCAAGGCCTACAAAAGCCTTAATCGGGAGGACCTCGCTATCCAGCGGCTCACAACCGCTCAGCATTTAGCACCCAAATCTACAGCATCGATACGCGAGTTTATGGAAAGTCTTTAAAATTAATAAATATTTATGATACGACCAGCTCAAAAAAGTGAAGTCAAAAATGCTGCTGGAATACCAGCAATATAAATATATAGCAAAAACTGGGTGTTGTTATCGTGTGAGCGACCCAATTTCACCTTTCGTTTTCAATCTTTCTGCCATTAGTTCCTGCGCTCTAGGTAGCGGGATTGTCGGCAATTGATAAGTAGAGATTACCGGTGCAGAGGCGTCGCGTTCAATGGTCGCGCTCATCAGCGCGGTTTGCCACTCCCGCATCTCCTGTTCAGTATCCACGGCGAAATAGTGAACTTTGGGCGCCGTAAATGCCACACCCTTCTTGAAACCGGGTCCAGGGGGAACAAGCTTGAAGCAGTAATGCCCCGCGCCCATCCCGGCCGCACTCAAACTGACGAGCTCATGGTCCTTTATTGGCACCACGCGGTACCCAGTAATATCGATCAACCCACGTTCGCGCGTATCCTTGAAACCGGAGAAGTACGACAGCCGCGTGGAGTGTAAAGTGAAGTACCTGCGAGCCCACACGCCGATCCCCGTGCCGCCGCGTTTATGCATCCAGCCCGCTTTATCGGCATTGGCCGCTGACTGCTCAGCCGACACGTTTTGAATCCCTTCTTGGAAAGCGCTCGTCTTCTGCTTCATTAAACCTGGCCTAAGCATGGAAACGAACGAATTCGAGCTTTCGGAAACGTTGCGTTTACCCATGAAAGTTGGCACGCTTAATGGTGCCGACCCGGTCGAAGTCGAACTATTTGCCGTCCCGTTAGTGGAGTGCGACGTGTTTGTCGTGTGTGATGACGTGCCAATGGATGTCGGGCTGCCAACCGGCACCGACGGCGGGTTGGGCGGTAAAGCGGGACCACCCGAAAGCACCTCAAACGATGCGGCTGGCTGGCTCTTTTTGGGGCTATGCGACAACCGTGAAAACATAGACGACCGGCGCTTTTGTTTTGTGGAGTCCGCCGAAGCATTGCGGCTGTGCGTGTTCGTCATGAATCCGGCCGCTTGGGAAGCCTGCGCAAACAAACTGTGCGAATGCGAAGACGCTTGCGAGTTGTCGCGTTTGTGCACGGGACTGTGGGACCTTTGCGGCTGCGGCGGGCCGGCAACCCATTCTTCCGAGCCGTATTGGTTCGGTGGGGGCGCGGTTGAGTACCGCGACGTTGCGCTCGACGTGTGCCGATGATGCGTGCGATTCGCAACTTGAGATAACCCAGAGGCAGTTGAAGTGCCCTTCATTGAGAAGTTAGAACCCAACGAGCCCGTGACTTCCTCATCTCTAACTGCCGACGAGGCATTCGACCCCCGCGGTGTTCGAGCAGAGATAGGCGTTGGTTGTGGCATCGTATTGTACATTGGCTGCTGGGGCGGCCTCGACTTTTGGCCGTACTGGCCGTACTGCTGCTGATTGTACTGATTATACTGCTGACCTTGGCTGTATTGTTGGCCATACTGAGATCCCTGACCGAACTGGAAGTTCCCATTGAGCTGCGGACTCTGCGGATTAGGACTGAACTGCGGGCTGCTGCCAAAACTGGGGCTTTGCATACTTGGAGACGTACTGCCGTGAAACTGCGGGGTAGACTGCTGGTGCCGGACATGCGGAGGCTGGAACTGCTGATACTGCATGCGTGGTGTTTGCTGTGAGCTCGGCAATTGCATTTGTGACTGCGCGAACTGGTGCGTCGCGAAGGTATCACTCGCTGACCGGAACCCATTGGCCGGCGTCGAGTTACTGTGCTGTAACACCGTAGGAGCACTGCCCTGCGACTGGTACCCGAAGTACCCCGTTTGAGCAGTGACTGGGGTGGCCGACACGGAACTTGTAGATGCGCCATCTATTGATGACGGCCCCCTCCGTAACCCACTATACTGTGACCCACTAGGAGACCGCGGGCTGTCCATGCCATTGGAAAGGCCGACTAACTGCCGTAACTGCCGAATCTCTTTATCGATTTCAAACCTCGGACCGAAATTCACAATGTCGATCTCCTTTAAAGTGTCTCTATCCATTTCCAACAGAATGGCTCCAGTAACGCGGTGTTTAGCGAACTTCGGCGCGTCTTCCACTAACCCTTTCTCGGCGAAATACGCCTCGACGTTCTGCGGGGTCCATGACAGCACGGTTTGCGGGGTTAGCGAGCTCGGAGTGCTGCCCTTGGGCGTTCCAACCAAAGCCGGTTCAGCACCAAACCTTTGGTTCGTTTGTAATGCCGGCAACTTCGGCCTTGGTGACTCCTGCATAGCCGAGATCGCGGCATCGATATTGCTCGCCTCGCTAGTTTGCCGATGGATTGATTGCTGAGTACTGGGCTGCCGCTGAATACTGGGCTGCCGCTGAATACTGGGCTGACGATTTACCGACCCATAGCCGTGCCCGAACTGTGCATTACTGATAATGCTGGCCTGGGGTGAAACCGTGCTGCCTAAACCGGTGCTGCTGCTGGCAACATCACCACTGCTACCTTTTTCACCCAAACTCAGCTGCTCTAAAGCCGGGGTGGTGCGGCTCAGCGACGTGCTCCGTCGCACACCGGTGGGGCTCGTGGGCGATGCGATATCATACTGGTTGTACCCGCTAAGGTGTTTACCCACTTGCTGCGAAGCCTGCTTAGCTGGCGATTGCGACTGCCTGGTGGGCGACTGCGACTGCCTGACGGGTGACTGCGTTTGCCGTGGCGGCGATTGGGCCTTGTTAATTGATGATTGTGGCTGCCGAGGTGGCGATTGCGACAACTGAGGCTGGTTGGGCTGGTCGCCGTACTTGCTCTCGAACTTCGTTTCTGAGCTGCGACGGCTGCTGTAACTGTGATCGGCCTGGCTCGAATTTTCCGGCGTGTTACCACCATAGGTAAACCCGTCATTAAACGACAGTGGGTGCTCTGCGTCGTAGGCCTCCATACGCTGCTGGATTTCGGCAGGAAGCGAAGCGACTGGGGCCGTGAAATCTTTAGGGAATAACCCGGTTTTGAAATTCATTAAGTTGCGGCCGAAATACCACGAATCATTGAATGCACTATCATCTTCGAGCACCTCGATGTAGTCTCCTCTTTGAACGTCAAGCTCATCTTCTGAGCGGCCCTTGAACGTGTGTATTCCCACCAAATACTCCAATCTGTTCATTTGCTGTGTACAAATGGGGGAAAAGTGTGAGATTTAGGTTGCTGGTTTCGTCGCTAAAGTTGACGGCCAGTACGTTCACGTACAAATACAATTAAAAGGGGGGAAGGTGAACGCAGATCTTAGCAAACAGGGATGAATAACGCGTTCTTGTAGCTTAGTTTTGCGGGGAATAGACGAACCTTCCGGGGTTTTTTCTGTTTTAATTCTAGTAGACTTGACGGTCTTAACCACCGCCTGACTAACGAAGTAAAAAAGCCACCGCGTGCGTGAGGGTTAGGTTTGGATCACTGCTTGAACATGAGCGCTTTCATGCCCTTCTGGGTTCCCGCGCCTCGTGCCTACCCCTTACATCGATCAGGGTTCTAATGCAGGAGTGGTTGCCACCGGCCAGCAATGACGAATTCACGCGGCATTTTAGTCGCCGCTATTGACGTTTTTGGTAACGTTTTAAATTATGTTTCAAGTATGCATTATGTAGAATCAAATTTAGTGCGCAGCGTGCGTCGTTGCTGAACGCGTTCCCGATCTAGGTTGCTGCTGCTACGAACCCACGGCCCGCTCGCGCATCTAAAACTGCTATTACTACCCCACATGCAATAGATGATGCATGTGAGAACACGGATAAATCCCGCAGATATGAAACCGGTTGCGGTTAACCTGAAAGGGGAAGGTCCGGAAGAAGCAATGTATAATGGGGGGGGGGGGGCACATATTATAATAATTATAGAAAAAAATGAAATGAAAAGTTTATCCATAATATGAGCGTGCATAAAAAATTAATAAATAAACCAGTTCTCATCACGATCTCAAGAAAGCACCGTGGTGTCCTTCGTCTGCGAGCTCGTTTTGCTAATCTCGTGCTGCGTCGGATGGTGCGAGTTGCGTGCGGTGTTTTTCGGCTCAATCACGCTGAATGAGCATACCAACGACTCGGAAACCGTCATCATGGCGCCGTAATTGTCAAAGTCGCCGCAATAGTTCGGCGCACTGAACACGGTCACTAGTCTGCGATTGCCGAAAAACTCGTAGCCGTCCTCGACGACCATGTGACCTCTAACCACAATGTCAACATTGAGTTGCCTACAGAACCGCTCCAAAGACCGCTGGCCAAAACAAAAGGACACACCGCGGTCGTTCTCGCTCCATTCTTTAACGCGCGGATCAGGGTCAGACCACAGCAGATCGGCAACCAGCCCACTTTCCGGCACATCCGTGGGCCTCCGAACTTGCTCGATCTGGCTAAACGAAGTCAATGAAGGCGAGATTCCGCCATGAACACAGAAAATGCGCCCGCCCACTAACGCGGCTACGGGCAAGGTGTTAAAAACATCGACGATCGTGCGCCACGATTTCAACGACGCGCGGCGTTTACACTCATCGTAGAAACCATACACTTTAGTGACGCCGGCACATTCGTGATTACCTCTTAGCAAATAAACCTGCGTGGGGTACCTTAGCTTCAACAGAAAAAGCAGCATGACTGTTTCTAAGGATTGCTTGCCACGGTCGACATAATCACCTAAAAACAAGTACCGTTGCGAAGGCGGCATGCCGCCTTTCTTGAAAAGCCGCAGCAAATCGCGGAATTGGCCGTGGATATCGCCAACAATGCGGATCGGCGCATCCAGCCGCAAAAACGAAGGTTCGGACATGAAAACTTCCCTTGAAGCGCGGCAAATGTCGCGGATCTCGCCGGCATCCAAACAGAAGGTGCGACTTCCTTTTCGGGATTCCAAACCGGCCACGCAGATCTGCTTGATCATGCGTTTGATGGCGATGTTATACACTTCGTCGCCGTTATGCGTGCGTGCAACCGGCAACGACGTCGACGACGACGACGATGACGTATCCAGGCTGTTTGCCGAGTTCGACGTCGAACTCGACGCCAACGACATCGTGGAGCGCGCGGCCGGCGAGCTTTGGGGTGGACTTAGCGAGTCGTCCGAAGAAGGCGATGACGCCCACGTCAATGCACTCGGCGACCCTTGCACGGGTCGGCCGGGGGTGGGGATGTTTAAACTTCTTGACGCGTTCGCGACGTCCTTTAAACTGGAGAGCGCGCTGCCCGAATGCAACAACGAACCCTGAGCCACTCCCAATCCTGTTGCCACCTCGGTGTGGCCCAAAACAAACTGGTCGAGTTTCAAGGCGGCGATGCTTGGCGTGGAGTAGTCATCAAGGCGACGGTGGTCGATGATCGCGGCGTCCAACGGATCAGGGGTTAAATACAGGCTAGACTGAGATTTACGGTGCGGGATCGGGTGTGCAGGCGAGCGCGGAAGGCTCGAACTGGACTTGTATGAACTTCGCGGGCGAATACCCGCTGGGGAGGAGTGGGACGAAGATGATAAACCGCTTATACCGGGCTCATCATCTTCGGCTTCTATCACGATCGAACTTGAATTCTGCCTTTCGACATTTCGATTGGCAGCTTGGCTCATGAAGTTATGAGCCAGATATTAGGGGTGAAAAGTGTCCGAAGGGCTGGAAAGAGACGGTGATGGGGTCCAAACGACAAGTTGCCAAAACTTGGGTGGGGGGAGCAGGATAAAAGGAATTAGCCCTGCGGCAGCTCACGTGACCTAATTAAAGCTACGCGATTATGGGGCGTTCGGGATTTATGTGGGGATTAGGCAAGCGTTCCGGTGGGGTGGGGGGAAGGTACGCCCCAGTGCATAACCGGCCACAGCATTGTACTAAGTAAAACTTGGTGTGAATATATTACTTTTAAACCACTTAAAATGCCACCCAAACTGATATGGGTCGAGTACTAATCTCGTAAATCTCATTTATGTACAACTTTAATTTTGATATCCACGTATACAACTGTGATTTGGGACATGGGGCAGCTAATGTAAATAAATTAAAAACGACAATACGATAACGCGTGAACTGATCGGCATTGATTTAGCGCTTGTTTCGCGCCATAATCGCCATCAAACCGGTGTCCACCCGGATCAAGTGGGCTGCGTGCAGCGCCCCCCAGGTCGGGTATGCCCGCTTCCGGCGGTATCGTGCGTAAACAGTATCCTGTGGTCTTCCCTATGTGAGTCGCAGCGCGCCAGCTTTTCGAGGGTGCGGGTACTGCCTAAAAACTTAAGCGTTTTGGTGCACGAGGAGTCCATGCTGGCCACAATTTTGCAAAGACGCGCGGGTTTACAGAGCGCCAGCGACTATACCGATTACCGGCGGTACGCCAGCCGGCGGTTAAAAAAATTAAGACGCCGTGGTGGCTTAACTACGCGGCCCCACAAGCATTTAAAGCTGGCACCCCTAAAAGAGGGCCAGTCCGAGCTCGCTGTGCTCGAAGCCGAGCACAGCTGGGCCGCGGCTATGGCCGATAGGTCGGCTTTGGAAGCAAACGCCGCAAACGGCACAGTGTTGAAGCACCGCATCGCCTCTAAATTCGCGAAAGCAGTGAAACACGCTCGCAACGCCTACACTTTACAATCGAACTCGAACGCAGTTTTAAAATTGGAATTGGCTGTTTATGCTGAATTCGTGGCTGGTGAAGCTGCACTTGAGCGCCAGCAGTGGCCGAAAGTCGCCCCAGCGCTGGCTAAAGTACGTGTGGGCGCCCGTGCGCTTTCTGCAGCTAATCCAGTGCTGGCAGTTAGTTTAAACGATCTGGTTTCCACCACTGTTGATACTGGTCTGCGGCTGGCGTTAGCTCAGCAGCAAATGGACAGCACTGCCGACCTTTCGCTTGTGGCCGCTGATTTTGTTAAAAAAGACCCTAGTTTTTACGAACTGGTGGTGAGTGTGAGCCCCAAGGCAGTTGATACTGTGCCAGCTGCACAGCAAGTGCACGAAATTCACTTTAGAGACCATGTTGCGCACGTTAGGCACGCGCAGCTCGGTGTGTTACTGCGGGCCGCTCAGCGGGCAGATTCTGCCGTTGCAGCTGATGCCACAAGCGCTGCAGAGTTTGAAACTGTTTTGAACGAGTGGCAGCAGTGTGATTTCGAAGTAAACAATTTATTGGCAGAGATCAGCGCGGCTGGTGAACAGCGCGAGCAGGATCTTGACATTATAAATACATACGTGCAGTTCCATTTACTGTCGAGGCGGATCCAGCGGGATGCCGCGGAAGCGCGGGCGAACGACACTGCAGCGAACTGCCATGCTGCTGTGCAACGCTACGACGTCGTGTTGCAAAGCTGCAGCACGCTGGCCGAGCTCCCGGGTGTGTTTAATGACGATTCGTTGGCCAATGCGATTGTTGCCATGCAGCTGTACTTCCAAACCTTACGCACACTCGCACTATCTAAATTGTACGCTCCTGGATCCAAGGAGTGTTTGGCACTGGTTTACTTGGCGTACTCGCGAATGCAAACCGATGCTGAGATGGAAAATGTTAGTGAACTGGTGGTAGGACCACAACAGCTGGCCGCGCTGCGTGAGCATGTGCGTAACCAGCTTGTACGTGCCCACAGTATGGCCGTGCTCACTGCCGAAGTACAAAGACGGTCAGCCGTGCAAGGCGCTGCGTCGCGCGATATGACTTTCATGCAAATTCCCAAACCCGGCACCGAACTTGTTCTGGCCGATTTGACTGCTGCCCATATTGAGCCTGTGGCGGTTAAACCGGTATTTTATGATCTTGCGTTTAACTATATAACCCCAGAACCGGCAGAACCCGAACTGGAACCGGCTTTAAAACAGTCCAGTTCTAAAAAGAAGGCGTGGGGGATATTCTAAATAATTTAATTGCCTGCTTAAAACATGTTATGGTATTATTATTATATTGAGCGCGTTGTTTGTGTGGCCCTCATGATATGGTCAGCCAGAACATACTTAAAGCGTACATAGGTATTTGAGCGGTGCCCAGATGGGATACAGCAATTCTAATGGACCGTTGGTATGGATCGACTGTGAAATGACTGGTTTAAACCATAAAACCGACAAGATTTTGGAGATCAGCTGCTTTGTGACTGATGGAAGGTTGATCCCCCTAGATAAACAAGGATTCACGCGCGTGCTCAGCGTTCCCCAACAGAAATTAGACGGGATGGATTTGTGGTGCAAGACAACGCACGGCAAGAGCGGCCTGATTGATAAAGTGTTGGCGTCTAACTTGACGGCTGCTCAATGCGAGCGGGAATTGATGCAGTACTTAAGACGGTACGTGAACCGGGGCGAAGGTGTGCTTTCCGGGAACAGCGTGCACGTTGACAAGTTGTTTTTGATGGAGGAGTTCCCCGCCGTTATTGACTACTTGCATTACCGCATTGTCGACGTCAGCAGTTTCCGCGAAATCGGCAAACGGCACAACCCGGCGCTCATGCGGCGAACTCCTAGAAAGCAGGAGAACCACACTGCCCGCGAAGACATTTTGGAAAGCATTGCCGAGCTCCGGTGGTACCGCGACTACTATTTACGCGGGCCTTAATATATATACACATTCTATTTTTTACGAAACATATCAAGCAAGGACGCGTTGTTCCGCGCCTTTATAACTTTCGGCTGCTTCGTCGGCTTGCTCCCCGTTGCCGGTTTCTTGTGGGGGCGTTTTGTTGGTTCAGGAGCCGACTGCGCGTATGCCAAAGCGGCATTGCTTGCCCGCAGTTTATTCACGGCAGTGTGAAGTTGTGAGAAGTCAAAAGAGTTTAGGAACCAGTCATCGAGCGCTGGTGGGAGCCATGAAGTCGCCAGCATGCTCACGGCTGCATAAAATGCCGCCAATTGCACAATTTCCGGCTCTGGTGGAGCCACACCGGACACAGCTCTAATCACCTCGTCACGCACAGTTGGCGGTAATGCAGCCTGCACATGCGCAACGCGGACATCTAAAAACTGTTTTAGTTTAGTTAAATTAAGCACCACTTTGTCGTCGGTGATATCACACACCTTGTTGAGGGCATGCTCCACCCATGCCGAAGGCACTTCTTCACAGTCTTCCCCAACACTGCTGAACTCGAGCAGGTACTCCAGAGCGTATGGCTTGGACCGGTACGTGTACAAAGTCGGGAGCAGCAGGTACAGTGGGTGTAAAGGTGAAGCAACGACCACTGACGCATCGGCCAGGATCTCGTCATTAACGAGCGCGGATCGCACTTTGGAGCCTACACGGGTCAATTCGTACACGCGGTGGGGCGCATCTTCACTGGCATCCACCAAAAACCGAGCTACTGGGCCGCGCGGGTGCCGAAACCGCCGTATTTCGAGTTGCCGGCCTACTGCCTCCTGCGGTAGCACGATCTGCATGCTGACGAATCCGGGCCCCGCCGCCTATTATTATTTACTGAACCATCCATTATATACATTAGTTATTTAAATGAAGAAAAAAAAATTCAAAATGCACGCCGATGCGGTCTGTTCCAGTGCACCGGGCCCCTTCGGGAAACGGCGGGTGTGCGGCGGTAGCAACGTTGCTGTAGGGTAGGCTCAACCCTGGTGGTAAACGAGTTGGGCATTTGCAACATCTACCAATACAATGTCGAGTGAAACTGGATTGCCCGAAGGCTGGGAAGTATGTCTTTCCCGCAGCCGCAATGTGCCGTATTATTACAACAGCGCGACATCCGAATCGCTTTGGGAGCCCCCCACGGGCTCGAACGTGGCCGTCTTAAAGGACTACGTGCAGTCGCATTTCAACGAGGCGAAGGGCGGCGAGAAAATCCGTGCGTCGCATTTGCTGGTTAAACACAAGGACAGCCGCCGGCCGTCGTCGTGGAAAGAGCCGCAAATCACGCGGACGAAGGATGAGGCGAAATCGATCATTCTCGGTCATGAAGCCCGGATTCGGTCCGGTGCTTCGACTTTAAGCGATTTGGCCACGACCGAAAGCGACTGCAGCAGTGCCAAGCGCGGCGGCGACCTCGGTTACTTCGGCCGCGGTGAAATGCAGAAGGAGTTCGAGGATGCGGCTTTCGCGCTGAAACCGGGCGAGGTCAGCCGCGTGGTGGAAACGAACAGTGGCTACCATCTCATTGAGCGCACGGCATAGTTTAAGTACATAGTTTAAGTAGCTTTAGTAGGTTCGTCATGGAGGTGTAAGGAGGGTGTTGGATTTCTAAGCCATATGTAGTCCCCGGCCGAGTGTCATCGTTACGAACTTGTAAAGCACGGGCGTACTGCCGCGGATTATGGGCCTCCTGCTACTATAGACGTAGATTTTTGGCCCGCAAAATGCAGCAAACCAGCAAATTGCGCGGTGAAAACTGTAACCAAGATACTGAAAATTCGAATTTCAACTCGGAAATCGTCGTTTCGCCGCCGAGCCCTCGCACGCCGGAAGCTGATGATGGCAATGGCTCTTCGATCCAGGACAATGACCTGACAGATGACTCTGCAGTGTTGGAAATTGATTTTGAGGGCCGCATACGGTACGCATCCAAGGCCTGGCTCTCACTGGCTGGATTGAACCCGGAAAACATGCTTGGAAAACCAGTTAGCGAGTTTGTATGTTCAGGAGACGGCGCAATTTTCGCACAGGCTGCTCAAGAAATGCGCGATCCCGCCTTTGGTGGGGGAAGCGTCACTGTTTGGGCGCATATGGGCCCTCCTTCACTAGCAAATAAGGCTGATGATGCAGCGGGAACCAGCATTGAAGCACAGGGAATCCTCGTAAATGTTGCAGCAAACAATGGCGAGAAGGATGCTGTTATTTGGTTGGTGTCCAAGTACACAGCGCGGCCAGCAATGAGTGTTAAACTGCCTCACGAATTGGTCCGCACCACCGGGTTTGCCACAGATGTGTTTGCCGCCTACCTCGAGCAATTGGCCGATGCAGTTAGGTCTCAAGCAACGTCGGTGCCGGCCCCGCCTCAGGAACTGTGTAGGATCTGTGAACGGTTTGTTAAAACTTGGTGGTTTGAACGGCACCACTGGCTGTGTGCTGTGGAGCATAAGGATGAGGATCGAGTCAGATCAGCGCTGGATGTTCTTCTGGACCACCGCAATGAGTTGTCTCTGGCGCTTTCCCAGGTTACTGCACAATTAAAGCCCGCAGTGTTGCCGAAATACGCCGTGCATGTACCTTCACCCTTGGCCAAGCAATCTGCGAACCACGAATCTCAAACGCCAGTGCAACAGACACTTTCGACACTGATCATGCGCTGCGACACGGCGTTGGCATTAGACCCGGCCACGGTAACTGCCCGAATCGACAATTTAGAGTCGGAATTGCTATTTGGAGCGGAGAACGCCGCGATTTTAGCGGAGTGCAAGGCGTGGCCAACACTGGACGTACCGGAATCGCTGATTTCCCCGTATGAAATCACCATGAATTGCATTTCTGACGTTATTGTTGCTATGGAAAGGTACGCTAAGTTTCGACGGTACGCCCGCGTGCTATGGAATGAGGTGGAGAGCCAGGTGTTGGCCACAATGGAGGCGACAATCGCCGCTGCCGAGTCATCTGATGCTACGGTGATCATCGACCAGCCATCCGACTTAAGTTCAGATACTGATCGTGAGTGTTCTCCAACTGATACTTCGAAAACTGCTCTTGTAGAGCCAATGGATGAAAATAGTGACGAGGTTGTTGCGCAAGCTGTGCAAGCTGATGTGCAAGCTAATGTGCAAGCTGATGCGCAAGCTGATGCCCAAGTTGATGCGCAAGCTGATGCGCAAGCTGATGCGCAAGCTGATGTCCAAGTTGATGCCCAAAATTATAGCAAAAGCTCCCTGTCTGATGCACCCACATCCCGAAGAGGAAGCATGGGGCGAACCCTTAGACGACCGAACGAGCGACTGCGTCGTTTATCAAATGATGCTGTGAGGAGCGACTTCGAATCGGGGTTGGATACCGACACTGAAATCAATGACCGCGTTGTATACTCTGATGGCGAAGAAGAACTACGGTACATTCTTAACTTGAAAAGGCAGCGCAGCATCCATTCTCGACGGTCCTCGCGCGAAAGTCCTAATCGGAGCCCGCATCTCAGCCCCAGCATGAGTCCAAAGCCACTACCGGCGACCCCATCGCGCAGTTTGGGACGCTCGTTGCTGGCACTCAATACTGTGGGACCCTCAACAGTTCTGGCTACGGGTAACTCATCATTGCGGCGGAACTCTGCCGTGTCCATATTGTCGAGCGGGTCAATCGCTTCGTCACCGCGAGACTCCACGACGTGGGGGGCACACAGCGATGGTTTACCCAGTGAAGCCGGCACGGACCCCACACCGGTTCCCAGTATCCGCGATTATGAAATTTTGAAGCCGATCAGCCGCGGTGCATATGGTGTGGTTTATCTCGCTCGTAAAAGGCTTACCCGAGAAATCTTTGCCATTAAGGTGCTGCAAAAGAGTCATATGGTTGCTAAGAACCAAGTCACCCACATCAAACATGAGCGCCGTATCCTCATTTCCACGGCGACTTCTCCTTATGTGGCCACACTGTACTACAGCTTCCAGTCGCGTGATTACTTGTACCTCGTTTTGGAGTATGTACCGGGCGGTGACGTTGCAGCGTTACTGAAAAAGGCTGGCTGTTTATCTGAATCATTGGCTAAACAGTACATTGCCGAGCTGACCGTCGCAGTTGACTCACTGCATGCCCAGGGGATTCTTCATCGTGATTTGAAGCCGGACAACTTGCTGATTGATAAGGATGGGCATCTTAAGCTTAGCGACTTTGGCCTTAGTGCCAGCACTCCAACGGCACGACGGTTGCGTACCGCTCGCTCACGCACTGATAGTCTGGGCAGTAGCCGTCAATCCAGTCCCGGTCTTGGACCCGGATCACCATTGGGACTACGGGATCAAGCTGGGGACCAGATTGCGGAGAAGATTTTGAAGCCATTCAATGATACTAGTGCTGCCGGTATCGCCCTGTCACGGTCGTCACTCACATCAAACTTGCATGCTAAAAGAACACTGCTGGGAACCCCAGATTACTTAGCTCCGGAAACTATCGAGGGCGTAGTTGATCTAACCGGGGCTGCCGACTGGTGGGCTGTGGGTTGCATATTTTTTGAACTGGTTTATGGATACCCACCGTTCAATGACGAGACACCGCAACGTATTTTTGCCAACATTCTGCGCGGCGAGATTTTCTGGCCTGAACTCCCACCGGAAGTAGATATCAGCGCTGAGGCTAAAGCTTTCATCAAACAATTACTTACTTTGGACCCCACGCAGAGGTTAGGAGCAAATGGAAGCGACGAGGTCATGGAACACCCTTACTTTGGTCCCAGGGGGATTGATATACTCCAGCTTTACAAAAATGTGCCCGAGTATGTTCCGCCTGCCACTGATCCATTGAATGCGACCAATTTTGACGACCGTGGTGCGAAAGATGTTGCGTTACCGGCACAGGAAGCGGATCTTATCTACTCTCTTATTCGTGGTAATCGACCTGGAGGTGATAACACACCTTCCAGTACGTCTAGTGCTCCTGGCTCGGTCCCCACTGTGGTACCAGGAGCTATTTCGCCTGCTTCCTATTCGAATACCTCGTTGGCGTCAACGTATGATGCGATGACAGACTCACCTAGGTTCACAACGAATGCTGGCTTACCACCATCTCAACCGGGTTCTTCCACGGCCAGAGGGTTGCACAGAGAAAGTAGCATGAGCTCTCAGTCCTCGTTTGATGCCAATCTTTTGAAATGGAAGCACGACCGGCACGCGAGCGAGTCGTCAACTGATGAGTTCGGCAATTTCTCTTACCGTAACTTACCGGTTCTGGAACGCGCGAATAACGAAGTAATCACGAAAATCCGCGACGAGGGCCGCAGGCTCTCTTTCTCCGGAGCTATATCGCCGCTTATGCTTCCCAGTTCACCTTCGCAAAGTGCAGGTTCACCTTGGTCTAGTGGTTACCCCAATGCAGTTTACAATGGTCCCGCGCATTCTTCAAGTAGTGACCTGAATGCTCCGCCGGCAGCCAACACGGGGTCTCACCATCTTCAGTTTGCTGAACGTCGCTCTTGTAGCCCAAACTTCTTTTTGTCGGCGCCACCACCTGCAAAGTCACCTATGACTGTGACTGCTGAACCGCTTACGCTAACTGTGCCCCAGATCCAAGATCTCCCAAGAGCGTTTTCTCAAGAGTCTCTGAGTAACTCGACGCGTCGCCCGAGTAACCCAAATGTCCACTTAGGCGGCACTCGTAAACACTCGTCCCCGACTTTATCGGAATCGTCTTCGTCTTCATCGCTTTCTGCGCAGGGTGTATTACACCAACATAAGCACAAGACTCCAATCATACAGCACCTTATCCCTGCGCAGTCACAATTCGATGATCCAGAGAAAGAAGCGGCTTACTTGCGAATCCGACGAAGGCAATTATTACGGCGTCTACCGCAACAAAGTGCGGGTGCCGGTAAGCCTTCAAATTATCCGCTATATGTGTTGATTGGTGGCCCTGCTCACTGGAGTACGTACTTCACTAAACTGGGTTGTCGCACTGCCACATGCTCAAATGCGAACGATGTGTGTTTGAAAGCCAATGGCACCGTTCGATACAACCTCATCTTACTGGACCTTCCTGAAACTTCGCCATTGCCTGACACGGAAGTTGTTCGTATCATTCGCAGCACCGTGAACCCGAATCGCGACACACCCATTTTCAAGGTCTCCACTGATCCTCAACACAACCCGGTGCTGCCTTCGATCAATCCAGCCAATTCTACAGAATTGCTGAAGGTTCTTAAGGACTACTGTGGCTGGGAAACGCAGAATTCAGGCTCGCGTCAGGGCTCTGTAGATGGCATATCATTAGGCAGTGGCAAGTCCACTCCTGATGCCACAATCACACCTCAGGACTCGCCCTTAACGGAGACATCCGCATTGGCCACGACAGAAAGCTTGCCGTCGGATAACAATCAACATGATGATGCACTTCATGACATGTCGAGCAATTAGCTTGTTATTCTATATTTATCTACAGCTTTATACCAAATTTCTCCTCTCGAGTGCCTCCTTGATCGACACCTCGGTGCCGTTTTTGATTCTGACAACTCGTGAAGCAGCCTCATGCTCGTTCTCGTTCACACCAAACTCCAAAAGCACATCGGGCTGTACAATATTGTTTTCCACTTCGCTAAGAGCGGTAGAATCTTTGAATCCCTCTATGAAAAACCGGGTGTGTCCCTGCTTAACCAATTCATCGAATTTGTCCATGTCCCGCGTCACATCGACGTACTTAAACCCCAGCTTGGGTGCGGAGTTTTTAAACTCGCCATTTGAGTCCCCAGTGGCAAACACTATTGCAATATTTGGTTTGAAAGTATCAATGACTGCAATTGGCTTTTTTGTGGAGGGCTTAAATATATAACTTGCAAATGCAAGACCACCTAGAACAAATGCCAATCCTAAAGGTGTGATTCGTGGGCCCCGTGTGGGTGACTGCGCATGTGCAGTTGACTTCTGTGTATTGATAGTATTCTGTATAACCGGACGGATCGGTGCCTTGGTCGAATAGCGCCGTATTGCATACATCTGACGGATCCTCGGCACTATCCGCTTCCGTATGCCGATCTAAAAGTGATCACAGTTCGTAGGGTACGGGTTCATGTACATCTAAGAATGAATAGAACATTGATTAATATCTCTCCCCCCATTGTTGAACAAATCTATGAGCCCACCACGGGCAGTACGTCCGTGCCACTGCGCAGTCCTCGGGTAGCCCGGACTAATATTAGCATCACTTTGGTTGCGTTAATTACACTATAAACCCCGCATGTGCATTCAAAGCCCTACAAGGTCAATGCACGTGCCGTGCTTCAGCTCAGCCAGTAAGTAACAGCTAGTTGTTTTTTGGGGTAGGAAAAAAAACATCGACTCGAGGCAAACGACACCGACGTTATTGACAAACTAACGATATATCCCTAACGGTAATATACTTAGATAATCTAAGGTGCATATTGCCCCACATCGATACATGCCCTATGTGCAAGCCAATGATATTCATGCGCCGAGGGTACAGCCGAAAAATTGGCTTGCGGGTTGCTGTGAGAAAATAATGTCGAGAAACCGCGCAACGGAACGAAAATTATGGGCTGTATGTTTCATCTCATCACTCAATTCATCTGGTAACATCAACCTTTGCTGCGTCTATAGATTGTGTTACAGTGTACAAGCGTATATGGATAGCTTATTGGGCACAGTTAGTAATAAGCAGTAGATTATAGGGCAAGGGTGCCGACAAATCGGTAAAGAAACGCACGCTTAGGGTTAGGAGCAGGGTGCAATTTGCGATGAGTTCCCCGACGCTTTTTATTTAAAAAGCAGCCGCAGTCGACAATTCTTTTTTCTCAGATCCATCTCATCGACAAAAATGTTCATCTCTTTACCAATTCTGCTAAATGCTCTCAGTGGCACTGATGCATTCAAGCCGAGCGGCCCTGCCGCCCCTCCATTGGTAAAGCCTTACAAGCAAGAATTCAATGAAGAGTACTCCCCTCTGAAGTATCTCGGCGGTCTGGGGCCTTACAGCTCTCGCCGTGGTAATGGCATTTCTCCAGAAACCCCTGCGGGATGTTCAGTGGACCAGGTTGTTTTGCTGCAGCGTCATGGTGAGCGTTACCCTGATGCCCCTCTGCTCAAGCTTCAGAAGGATGTTATTAATGCCATTCACCAGCAGCATCCCTATGGGTTCACTGGTGACTTAGCATTCTTAAATGACTGGACCTTCTATTTGGAGGATGAGGGTCTGGCCGGCCTTGACATTACCCAAGGGCCCTACGCAGGATCGAGCGACCTTTATGAGAAAGGTACGGCCTTTCGCGGCCGCTACGGCCACCTTTGGGATGGCCAGTCCGCTGTTCCTCTCTTCGCTACTGAAAGCCAGCGTTGTGTACAAGGCGCACGTAATTTCGGTGAGGGTTTCTTCGGTTATAACTACACTGACATCGCTGAGATCAACGTTATCTCTGAGGATCCATCGGCTGGCGCGAACGCAATCTCCCCCCGCTTCTGTGCTTCCAAAGAAGTCACGCAATGCAACGTTTCTAATACCACTGGCTACCAGGGCGTTTACGACATCGTGCTTCCTGAGCTCGATGTGGCTGCTGTCCGTTTGAATGAGCTTTATGGCCTACACCTCACTGCCGCTGACGTGTTCCAGCTGTTCCAGATCGGCGCGTTTGAGCTTACCGTTCGTGGCTCGTCGCCGTGGCTCAATGTCTTCACGCGTGAGGAGTGGCTTGCCTTCAACTACCAGCAGACCGTATGGTTCAACTGCTACTTCGGTGCAGACAGCACTAATGCCCGTGCATTCGGTACTAATCTTGCTAACGCCACAACGAAGTTGCTGAACCAGGGTCCCGCCGGTTCTGGTTTGCCCTTGGCTCTGTTGTTCACTCACGATAGTGACATCACGTCGTTCTTGGCTGGCGCCGGGATTCTGTTGCCCCAGAAGCCGCTGGATCCGAACCGCGTCACTTTCAACACTCAATATGACCTTAACGACATCGTGCCGATGGGCGCGCAGCTTGTTATTGAGCGTTTGTCGTGCAAGGCCCTCGGCCTCACGAACGAGACCGATTTGGTTAGCTCGAATGCGTCACTGCCCGAAAGCTACTTGAACCAGTCATTCGGTATTTGGCAAGGCTCCGAAACTGAGGCCATTGGCTACTACTCGGATCAGTACACCAACACCACGGTGACGACCGAGGTCACGTACCTCTACACGAATATCACGTACAGTGAGGACACGAGCTCCACGTCGAGCTCGACAACGACGACGTCGACGTCGAACACCACTTCGAGCTCTACGGAATCGTCGAACTCGACCGAATTATCGAACTCGACCGACTCCACCACCACCACCGTCTATGGCAACACGACCGTGTACGGCAACACAACGCTGGGCAACGCCACGCTCACGAATGCCACGAGCTCGTCGAACTTCACACAGCTGGCGAACTCGACTTCGCTGACGAACTCCACGTCGACTACGAACTCTACTAGCATTGAGAGCCAGATCAACAGCACTTTGAGTCACTTCCGCAACGAAACGATCTACAACGAGTTCTCGAACAGCACGATCTTTGTTACGGCCACCCACAACGAAACGACGATCATCACGAAGATCACGAACTACACGAGCTACTACGGCTTCAACGCGCAGAACGGCACGACCAACTACAAGCCGGCTGTAGACTCCAAGTTCGTGCGTATCGTCCTTAATGATGCGGTTGTGCCGCTTGACTTCTGCTACGAAGGACCTGGTTACTCGTGCTCGCTCGACAACTGGACGAAGCACATTGAACAACGCTATGCTGAGGACAACTACGACGAGGTGTGCCAACCGGCGCAGTTCAACGTCCCGACAACTCTGGACTTCTTCTGGAACTACAACAGCACCACGGCTCTTGACACGCCGCGGTTCATTGCATGGCAGGGCACCCCGGTTCAGTGAACATCCTGTAATATACCCACATAAGTGTAAGGTTTGATCAACACATGAAATGGTTTTGCAATACACCTCAATAATTGTATATACAAACAAAATGTAACATGGAATGTAAGTTTTCGAGCAACAGAAAAGGAGTCGCTTCTGCGGTGTGTTCACTTACAGTATATTAATTGAGCAGCCAATAAATTAGTGATTTTATTTAAAAGTACGCACAGTATATTTCTCCGGGTACATGCCACCCTCGGCAAAATCAACAATCTTATATGATTTGCGGGCAAATGGGGCCGGTAGGGGGGGCAGCCCATTCTCCAGCACACTCTCCGCTAACTCCCTAGATTTCAGCACCTCGGTAAGATGGACCTCGTTGTTTGCAATGGTGGCCAACTGCTTTGCACCGGCCTCACCTTTGCTGATTTTCGGGGCGGCCTGGCTGCCGAACAGCAAGAGACCCGCGAGGGCACTCTGGTTATAAATAGCCGTTTGCGGGTAGTTCCGCCGGTAATCCCGTTTGTAATATGGGTTTTCGGCGATATCCGTTGCGGGCAATGTGCGGCCGTCGTGGTCGTCCGCGCCCGTGGGCTGCGATCCGGGGGCCGGCACACGGTAGGTCTGCGGGATGAGATTACCCGTGGATCGGTTAGGCACGAGGACCAGCTTGTTTCTTAGCCATGCCCAGATCCCTTTGGACACGACATTGTACTTCTGTGTGTTCGGGACGGGCCCACCAACAACCATCGTGCTTTTGTATGGGTGTGGGACGAATAGCCAGTTAGGTGACGGGTATTCATCATCGGCAACGGTATATTGCTAAGCTGAATCAGCTCGCCCACTTTTTGGATCACGTGTACCCCACCCGTGATACCCTTATTATCTCGCAACGCGACGAAGGCGCGTCGGATCGCAAATTAGATACATATATATATGAATGACGAGGCCGACGCCACCGACTGGTTTCGCACGGCGTTGCCCGAATTAAGCCGGTTTGAGCAGCGGTTGCAATGTCCCATCTGCCGCGGTCTGCTCGTACGCGCGCCGTCGATAACAGAATGCGGGCACACGTTCTGTAAAGAATGCATTCTTCGGCATTTACAAACAAACAAAAAATGTCCCGTATGTGTTTCAGAGATTCAGCCCGCAAAATTGCGGCCCAACACTGTAATTGATGATCTGGCAGACGTGTGGGCTAATGAAATCCGTCAGAAAGTGCTGGAGTTCGCACAAGCAGCCCCCTCTAAGCCATTTGAGCCCAGCATTGCGCCCTCAACCCAGCCAATTGACAATTCAATAAGTTCAGACAGTGTTGAAATCCCTGAGGGTTATGCCGCATGCCCGATCTGTAACGAGGTGCTCCCCATAAACGTTATAGAAGGCTCGCACATCAACCGCTGTGCTCCGAAATCACCCCTCAAACTTTCATCACCGCCATTGCGCAAAAAACGTGCGATATTCACTACTGACCGCGAGTTCCCCACCCACAAACTGGCCACCCCATCATTCCATACTTTTTCGGATACAAAATTAAAGCTGAAACTGAAAGAACTCGGCTTATCCACTAAAGGAGCGCGGGCTTTACTGATTGCGAGGTATATGGAGTGGATCACCATATGGAATTCTCAATTGAACCAACGAAACCCGCGAACAATTGCCGAGTTAAAACGACAAATGCAAACGTGGGACAAGTTACAGGACGGTAATGGTGCGAGTAAAACCCCCAATTTGAAAGAACTGGACGCGCGCGACTATGAAACGCGGCACAAGGATAGTTTCGATGAGCTCGTTGCGCAGGCCCGTGCGAGCGCGGCACATAAGAAGTAACAATTATGTATTATAAATATTTAAAGCTCCGCGTGCGTGAACGACTCTTCTACTACCGACAGTGCCGATTGCACTACGGGGCCATGACCCATCCCACGCACAGCATGCAAAGTAGCCTCCACAACGCCATGCGGCAAAGTATGTGTAGCCTCAACGCTGTGCGTATCAGGTGTTTCCACAATGCTATGCAGTGTAGTTGTCTCCGATGTAAGCACGTCGGGCAGATTGCCGGTTAACACATACGACAGTACCAAGGCAATGGCAAGAATTACCAAAGCAGACAGCGTCACCCATGCCAACGTTGCTCTTAACGAATGCTCCGTGGTCCCCACTCCCGAGTAAACTGCCAAGGACCCATCCAGCGAAGTGGAAACCAAAGCAGCCCCATCCGCGCTCAGAGCGAGCGCAGTTACCGGAAACTTGTGAGCACCGCGTAGCCGGCACACGGCGTTCAGATAGTCACTCACACAGTCGTAAACTGCAACGTCGCCTCCGGGGCTCGCCACGGCCACGCGTGAACCGGCAGCAGCGAGAGCAGTCACGCCCTTAAATTTGGGCACTCGGGAAGTGCACAGCACGCGCGCATGCTCGTCAAACAGCGTTAAAGTCGCTCCCGAGCGTGCACCCAGCGTCCCTGCTGCCACAAACCGGTTCGGAGCCACAGAAACCACGCGCGACCATTTTACTTTTGCCGGAGCAGGCAGTTTAGCCACCGAGGTTGTTAAATTTCGCAAGTCAATTTCATGCTCGCTGGCGGCTGCTAATAACGGTTTTTCGCTGTTGGCGATGGCTGCATCCACGATTTCCTTTGTAAACTCCAAATTGACGTGGCTGCCATCAGCCGTGTTCAGCACGCTCACAAGGCCAGGCTCGCTTGAACTCGTTGCCACAACGTACGTGTTCGCCGTTGAAGTCGAGCGTTGATAAGTACTGATATCCTTGGCCTTAAAAAGATCGTTATTGCTCGCGAATTGCTGAGCGGGCACACCTTTGTCGTCAACAACAAGTTTGTGGAGGTGAGCGAACCCGTGCTTTTCAGGAATGTTCGCACCGACCCACACGTTGCCATTCAAAGCGGCAATGCTCGTGACACTGTCGCTGTTCGGTGGTAACACGAACTCGCCCGTTTTGGTGGGGCCGTCAAAACGATAGGCAACTACCTTGTTGGCCACGCCGTGTTTACCCTGACCGCCACCGCCACCAACAACAAACACGTCGTCGGACACGAAGGCCGCCGCGTACAGCGGCACGCCGGCATTTTCCATTGTCTTCACCACCATGTGTGGCTACCTGTCTTTCCAGGGTACGACATTACCCTCAGCCCTGGCCCATCCCAGAGGGGGGGCATGCCTACAGCCCTTTTAAAAAGACCAATTTTTACCAATGCTTTATAGAAGAAGTGTAACATTAGTGGTATGTGCTTAAATTTTTTCTTTGCTTTGCGATGGATTGAGACTGTTGTCAGTCATGGCCGCGGCAATGGCTGCACAGAGTGTCCCTTACCCTATAAAATCCATGATCGAAGTCGATAAACGTGTGCTTGCCATTCAAAGCCACGTTGTCCATGGCTATGTCGGTAATAAAGCGGCCACGTTCCCCTTACAATTGCGAGGATGGGATGTAGATGCCTTAAATGCCGTGCAGTTCTCGAATCACACCGGTTACGGCTCCGTTCGGGGTGAAAAACTCAGCGGTGAGGCCGTTGAGGACATTTACGAGGGCCTGGTTGTGCAAAAATTCGATTATGATGCACTGCTCACGGGCTACCTCCCGAGCGCTTCCGTGGTTGAGGCAGTGGGTCGCATTGGTGCGGATATGAAACGACGCAACCCGAAATTGATTTGGATTTTGGACCCCGTAATGGGCGACAACGATAAATTGTATGTTTCAAAGGACGTCATCCCCGCGTACGCGGCAATTCTTAAAACTAAAGGACTTGTGACAATCTTAACCCCGAATTATTACGAGGTTGAACTGCTCACGGGCATTAAACTGCATTCACGAGAAGATGTGATGCGGGCTTTCCAGAAAATGCATTTTGAATTTGGCGTGCCGCATGTCGTTATAACATCGATGCCGCACCCGATAAACGAACACAAGTTGGTTACCATAGGCTGCTCGGCTGATTTAGAGGCAGGGATGGCCGGGCCCCCACCGAACCCGTTTGTTATTGAGCAGTCGTTGTTTGATTCGTACTTTACCGGTACTGGGGATCTGTTCTCGGCACTGTTGCTTGACAATTTTAAACGGTACGGTAATAAAAGATTGGCCGATGCAACTTTAGAGTCAATAAAAACGCTACGCCGCGTGCTCACAAAGACGTGGTCGTACGGCAAGAAACACCGCGGCGAACAGCCGATCAAACGTGACGCAACCATGCGGTTCCAGGAACTTAGATTAGTACAAAATGCCGATATTATCACCGATATTGGCAACTCCGAAGATGAGCTGCATGACCACCTTCATTGGGTGCCGCTGGCGAGCCGACGGACTCGCGTGTAAGTAAAGAACTCCCTCAATAAATATATTAGACGATACGTGTTTTTAAAATTATATCCTCCATCCCTTAATACATCAGAACTGCTCGAGGTGCGCGGAAGTACGTGCCATTAGGCGCGATCGCGGACGGCGAGCTCAAAATCAGAGAGGAAGGAGAAGGTGCGGAGCTCGAAGCGGAGCTCGAAGCTGAGCTCGTAAAGCTGGGGGCAACACTGGAGCTGTCAACGACATTGGAGCTTGCAACGGGGCTCGAGTAAACCTGGCTTGACAAAATGGAACTCGACTCAGCTGCAACACTCGACGAAACGGCGCTCGGTGCACTCGACGAAACGGCGCTCGGTGCACTCGACGAAAGAGCGCTCGGTGCACTCGACACAGCCGACGAAATAGCGCTCGAAACCGGGACCGAAGAGCTGGGAGCTGCCACGAGGCTTGACTGAGAGGTCACAGAACTCAAAGCGCTCGACACGCTGGGAGCAGAGCTCAAAGATAAGCTGGCACGGGCACTCTGAACCGAGCTCAGCAGCGAATCGATCGCAGAGGCGCTGGGGATCGCCGAGCTCGGGATCACTGAGCTCGGGATCACTGAGCTCGGGATCACTGAGGCGCTAGGCACAGAAGAAACCGTGCTCGCAGCCTCCGATGAGACGGGGCTGGAACCCGGAGTTGCTTGAACCTTGCGCGACTCAGCCGCGGCATTCGGTGCCAGCGAAGTGGAAGCACTGCTTGACACCGGCACGACGACCGACGTGTTCGGGACCAACGACGAGATCGTGGCAACGCGCGTCGTGGATGGGAGCGACTCCGTGATGGTGATCGTGGTCCACATCCAAATAGTCGTCGTCGTGGTCAGCTCATCCGAAGTCGTGGGCGCGCTCGAGTTGGGCTGGAATGCAGAAGGCAGCGTCGTGACACTGGGTGCAGGAGCGGTACTCGACGGAATGACGGCCGTCGTGCTGCTGTTCACCGGGGTCGCCACGGGAGCAACGTTGCCGTTACCGGGAGCTGCCGTCGAGGTGCTGTTGACCAACGAAGTCGTTTCGGGGGCCACAGTGTTATCGGGAAGTACCGTTGAAGTGCTGTTAGCCAACGAAGTCGCTTGAGGAGCAGCACTGTAATCGGGAGTTACCGTCGAAGTACTGTTAGCAAACGAAGTCGGATAAGAAGCAGCCGCACTACTCTCAGGAGTCGCCGTCGCCGTACTGTTGTCATAAACGGGTGTCGTCACGTCGGTAGTGGTCACATACGTCGTCGTGTACACATTCGAGCCCGAAGTGTACGTACGCGTGCGCGTAACATTAACATTCTCCGTAGTGGTACCGCGAGGAGCAGTGTTGTACACCGTGCCACCGGGAGCCGTGCTGAACCTCGTGATAAACGTGATACCGTCGTCATCTGTGGAGACTCCTGCAGGTGTGCTACCGTAGGTGGTGGTATAAGTGCTGTTGTGACGCGTGACCGTTTCGGTAATGTTCTGCGTGATCCAAACCGTTGAGGTGGGTGTCGGGCGCGTGGTGGTGTAAACAGTTTCGTACACATCGCTACCAGACGTAACAAGGGTCGTCTTCGTTTCAGTGATGCTCTTGGGTTCAGACGAGCTCGGGGCCGGCGATGCAATGGGACTCTCCGAAGGCGTAGGGACAACTTCAGGAGCCGTTGATGCCGGGGTCTCAATAGGAGCAGCCTCTGACGAGCTGGATGCAACATCCGGAGCAGCCGACGGCAAAGACTCAGTGCTGTAGAACACCTTCGTGGTCACATAGGCAGACTCAGTGCCCGAACCAGGAATAGTAATGGTGCTCGTCCAGCAGTCCTCAGTCGAGGCGGGCTCCTGCGGAGCCGGAGCGCTCTTCGTCTCAGTTTGGGTAACCGTTTCAACCGAGTTTGGGTTGCCGCCAACGTTCACCACCGAGTAACTCGAGGTCGTCGTGGCCTCAGCAGCCGCAGCGGCTACTGAGGACGCCGACGAAGACGTCGGCGACGGTAAAGTGAGCGGATTGGACTCGGGAATGTAATCACAATGATCAGCAGTCACGGTAACCGTCACGACATGGTTCAGGTCTGGATCGACGTAGGCATTGGCAGCGCCAAATGCCATCAGAAGTATAGCGGATGCGGAAAACACCGACGAACGCATGTTGGAATCTTGTGGTTATGAAAAGGAGTGACTGTTGTGGGATTGTAAATGATTGTGGATCGGTTCCAGTGTACGTGCGTACTTATCGTTCAGTACCGATAAAGTGGGCGCATTTCCCACTATTTATACTCTGCAGTGCACGGACTGCTATGCATCATGCATATGCAATGAATATAGATGTCTAGCCTTCTATTTCCCTAAATAGATACGGTTCTATCCAGCCACCGTGGGGCCAGCTACCAGCCACTTCATTTTTCAGGGCTGTTGTCCAGTGCCTAGAGATGGAAATGCGGTCACGTGTCGTCAGTGCGTCGGTGCGCCTTGGGGCAATTAGGAAGGTGGTTCGGGCACTGCCCGCTACGGTGGTAAATAGGGTACGGGCTGGGCTGCATACGTTAATTAAAGTGGCTAAACATCCGCACCAATTTGAACAAGCGAGTGCGCACGGTGGCCGGACTGCTCAGCGGTCGTAATTTTTAGAGAACACGATGATGTCAGTGGGGATTTAGCATGACGTGCGTGGTCCAACGGATTTTTTTTTGTTACCCTGAATGGCGAACCGAGTAATGAATTTCGGGCATGCCGTCCGTGCACTGCAATGTTTCAGATAAACGATCGTAGCTAAATATAATCTATCAAGAGCTCGAGATTCGTCAATAAGCTGTTTTCAGTGAAACCCAGTATATAAATTAATGCAAACGACGGAAGCCGCATGGGATCGGGCCCAAATAATTGGATCGGGCCCACTAAATTAAGCCAAACGATTCAATTGGGCAATCATGTTTCAACCAAACTGTAAACGAGGCTCCATGCCAGGATGAAACCAGGAAACGCGGAAAAAATGCCATCAAAGAACAACGCCTTAGCTGGATTTTCAAAAAACAAAGAAGGACGCCCCAGGAATAAGTAGAATATCACTGAAGTCAATGCGGCAAGCACAAAGTAGAACCCGAAGCCATGCAACGACTCTAATCGCAAGGCGCCAGCAACAGCGCCACCGGACAGGGCCAGAATATGCCGTGCCGTCAACAGCTGGTTCGCATTGTTCTCTACCGATACAGGGTTCACTGGGTCTCGGACCTCTGCGATCGTAGGCATGCTTCGTCTACTGTGGGTATCTTAGATCGATGACAAATGCAGCTGCCTATGGCACGTAGCACCTACTGTTAACTCCTCATAAAATACGCCAACTATTTGATAAAATAGAATCTATATACAGGCAAAGCGTTTTAATACAAACTACACACTTTTTTAGTGCTTCTCGAGTTACTATTGAACTTCTCACTTCCCACTCCCCAAATGGCTGCTGGGTTGCCCCAATTTAGCTGTCTGCCTCACGTGCCAGTAACGTGCCGTTTAACCACGCTGATCCATAGTAAACCATATGGGCGACATCTGGAGTAAACCCACTCCCGACCATTTCATAGATGGATTGGAGTTCACTTCAAACATTGAGCGTGAATTCGACCCCCGCGAAGCAGTGGAGAAGCTCCAGCAGCTGCTCCGGGCCAGTGCTCAAACGTTCCGTCCCAGCTACATCGAATCGGCATTGACATCGGCATTCTATCTCGGTGCGTTTGCTGAACAGCTCACCTTTCTGTTTGAAAAATGGGTTGACGAGCTGTGCACTGCGTGGCCCGAAGGAGATCCCGTCGCCGAGAGCATTGGCGAGTTGGATGTCGAGGCTTACCTTGGCGATCCTCAACACGAGTTACGGTATTTCGAGTACTTCTCGGACTGTTTAACCGAGACAACGAACTGGAACCGCGTTGTTACCATGCACATTAAAGAATTGTGGCCGCGGCTGGTCCGCAACGGGTTCCGCCCTCTAACGATGCTGGCCACTGCCATAGAAACAAACACCGATTTGGTGGCCTGTGAAGCGTTGACAATGGCCTGTATCGATCCTGAAGGTCCTGTGCCCGCTATCGACGTCACGAAAATTCCCCCCACGAAGGCGTACGACGGTGCATTTTTGGCCACTAAGTTCCGCGATCTGTCGCGGCTCGCACTAGAAACTCAATCGTTTGAAGCGGTGATCCCCGTGCATGCCAGTGCCGAGACTTTTCTTCGGCTGAAGGGTGGGAACCCCATCGGGTTTGAACGCTCAATTTTACTGCTGGAGAGCCTGGAAACGTATATAAAAACCAATGCCAAAACTTTTGAAAAGCTACCTACCGTGGACAACTCGGACGCTCTGTATTCTGAAGACTGGAAGCTGATAATGTACACTCGTGCACGTATGGTGCTGGAAAAACTTGCTATCTAATAAATAACTTACATGACATTGTACTCCTCCACTTCTAACTGTCGCTGAGCAGCGTCGAGCATGGCTTGCCGGGGAGACTGCTTCTTCTTTGACCCAGTCGTTGCTGCCGAGGTCATTGAGTGCGGCGCGTCGCGCAGTGCAAAGGCCTTAGCCAAATGTCCCAAATGCAGCTGCTTCAGATTGAAAATATCGCGTTCGGCCGAAATGTGCGTGGTGTACGCGCGAATATGCGCCGTGTATGCCTTCTTGGCCAGGTCTGCGAGCCCATCAACATCGTTCACCACGGCCTTCTCCACAGCTAATTGCCACGCCGTAGCTGCATCCTGCCACTCAGCGAATCCAAACCCGCGCTGCAACAACGATTGATAAGTTTCCGGTTTGATTTGCACGCTGTGGGCGGCCCTTAATTTCGACTCGTAGTTCTGCTCGCTCGGCAGTAAAAAAAGGAGGGCCTCACCTTTACGACCGGCACGCGCCGTACGTCCCACGCGGTGCAAATGATCTTCAACCGTGAATGGTGGGTCATACTCAATGACTTCATCTACAGTGGCATCCAACCCGCGGGAAGCAACATCCGTGGTTAAAAGCACCCCACCATTCTGCGATTTCATGAACTCACTCAGCGTTTCCGTACGCTGCTGCTGCGACATGTTGCCATGCAGTCTAAACAACGGCGCCGGGGCTGGTTGGTACTTCTGGAACACCTGTAAATGGAAATCCACTGAATCCGTGCAACTGAAGAACACAATGGCGCGTTTCGACCGCATTCGCGCAATTTTAAGTTTAGCTGCGAGCACAACCAGCCGTAATTTAGCCGGTACAATGCTAATTCGCTGCACGAGCTGCCCCGGAGTGCGTTCCACTGCTTCGGTTGACTCCGTTTGCTCGCGGGCCCATACTACTGGATCAGAGAGTGCCAACGATTTCAAGCGCGAGGCCTGCGTGTTCATAGTTGCTGAGCACAGCACGGTTGTCCGCGATTCGGGGATTTTAGCTAAAATCTGGGCCAAAGTCTCTTCGAACCCCAAATCAATCAACCGATCACCCTCATCAAGCACAACAAACTCGGTTTTTCCCAATGTCAAACGTGCAGTGTTGTCGACATGATCGGCCATACGTCCAGGAGTGCCAATTAGAATGTTGACACCTTTACGCAGCCTTGCTTTCTCGCTTTTCTTCTTTTCACCACCAATCACGAGCCCAGGAACAATGTAGTGGCAGCAGCGGCACACTTCCTCGCAGACATGGAAGATCTGCGTTGCCAGTTCGCGCGTGGGGGCCAAGATAACTGCAAATACGCCGCTGGTACGGTCAATACGTTCAGGGCGGGTCATCAGCAGGGAAATTATGGGCAGTAAGTACGCCAGTGTCTTGCCCGATCCAGTTTGAGCAACCATTACCACATCCTGTTTGTGTCTGTGCGCTCTGGAAATGGCAGAAATTGCCGTGCTCTGAATTTGAGTAGGAGTTTGCAAACCCATCTTCTCAGTAAGGAACCTCTGCATTACAGGGTTCACTGTAAACTTGGATGAATCCAGTAACGGCGCATTGGTTGATTCATTGTTGACTGTGTCATGAGGTTCATTTAAAGGTGTGATCTCCGGGTTGTAAGTGAACAAAGACGATACAATGCCCTGTTGCTGAGCAGACTCGGCCGCACCAGTGCGTGGTTTAGTACTATGCCCGCGATTCGGTCTTACAGGCTTGGAAACTCCTCCCTTCGGAGCTTCGCTACGTTTTGGTGGAGCCCGCACGGGCTCGTGCTTCTCCGACGTGTAACTTGCGCGTTTCGCATCACGGCGGTCTCTCCAGCTGCCTTTAGGTTTAACTCCTTGTAATGCCGCTAATTGCTTCGCATTAAGCTGTTTGGGAGTCGCCGAGGTGGTGAAATTTAGCAACAAACCATCATCACTCATTGGGCTACAGGGTAACTTTTTTTCACTTTTAAAGGCAGGTGAAGGTGACAATTTCAGCCCATGTCTGAGGATGTACTGTTTGTTAATGATATATGGGACGCACAGGTAGAAGAAGATGATCCCGTAGTATCTGAAATCCCTGTGTATTTAAATAACCAAACCGGACCGAATTTGGTGCTTTTACAGTACCCCACCCGGGCGAACCCGACCCCCCAAGAAACCGATGCCGACGTGAACATGGAAAGCAAGGAAACACAAACTTCAGCACAATCAGTGCGTGTAAAACCACAAAGCCAAGTAATTGAAGTTGATTTACACTGCCAAGTGCCGTCACCGTTCATCAATTCGTCATTAACGGCCAGCACAAATATGGGCCTTACACAGAAGTACGCGGGCGTGCTGAGCAGTAATGAGGGTCGGTACGCCGTGGCATACATGCATAATGGTGCGTTACATTTGAATTTGGTCCCGCAAACTGCCCAATTGAGGCCGCAATTCGTACCCCCCGAGCCGCCTACGTCTTTGTTGCAAGTTAATGGCAGTAACACTGACCAACCACCTAGTCTACGCAGCGTGCAAATGAGCGTAAAGTCTACCTCCACCGAGGTTCCTAAACACAGCAGCGTGCTCGACTTCTGGCGCCGTTCCATAAAGGAGGAAGCCACTGAGTTTACCCCGCACACTGTGGACCGTGCCACGTACCTTGCAACTGATCCGAACGAGTCAATGCCAGTTGAATGTATAGCGGCGGAATTGACATTTATATAACCTCTAACACTGACCACCGCTTAGAGACTAAGCGTATTGTATATTGCATACTACTGGTATGTTTTGATACCATTAAGAGATATCTTTAAGGCACTCACATCATACTATATGTATGGTTAGATCATATACCACTAAGGCAACACGTACATTATACTACTTATATGTGGTATCAGCACTAAGACATCGTTAGTGTTGAGTGTACATTATACTACTTGTATGTCTAAGACACATCGTTAGTATTGATACATACTTGTATGTTTACCAAGACATAGTCTAATCGAACCAGATCTTTATGAGCTCCTCACTCACACCACTGGGAGTTAGCACCCCCAAGTCGGTGATAAGAGCCGTTATATATTTGTGCGGCGTGAAGTCCACTTGTGGCCAGGATTCTTTATCGATCACCGTCTTTGAAGTGTCACTGGGCAACGAAAACTCCAATTTTTCATTTACTGGTAAGTCGCTGGGACTCACAGGGTACATTCGAACAAACTTGTGGGATTCAGCACATACGTAGACGGGCTTATTTGCTGCCTTGGCCAGCATAGCAACTTGATAGCTCCCGATCTGGTTGATAACTCCTCCGGACTCAGCCACTCCTTCAGCACCGATAAACACCTTGTCGGTATGGTCAATGACATATCCCACTGCACAATCGGGCACAAGGCACACGGGGATACCGCAGGCCTTTAAATTATCTGCGAATTGCACGCCTTCTTCGCATACACGCGCTTCAGTAACATAGACTCTGAACCTGACCGAGTTGGACTGGGCAGCCAGCACAAGCAATGACTGCACTGCACGCGAACGGCCGTGCACAAGAATAGTGTCGTGGTCCTGCACGAGAGGCAAGCCTATTCTAGCGATTTTAGACCGGGCATCTTTGGCTCTGGAAGCGAAAAGGCTGCCATTCTCGACGAGGATCCGCCGGCAGGCGTCCCAGTCGCGGTAATCATTGATGTTTTTGATAACAAATCGCAAAAATAGGTCGCAGCCGGCACCTAGCGAGATCGAATTTGACACACTGCGTTTAAGCGTTGATGCTGCTTCCTGAAGGATGGCAATCAATTCTGAGGATGTGTTGGGCTGCATTTCGCGCAGCAGCGCCACCAAAGTTTGGATAGCCGCCACGGGCTTTGTGAGCTCGGGGTCGTCCTTAAGGAACTGGAGGTACGTCTCTTTGATGTCCATAGTGCAAAAACCCTGCCCGCATGGGATCAACAGCACCACCTAATGGCATACTGAACCAATTGAGCTACTTTTCGGTATATGTCAATGATTTTGGCGCATTATCTAGTTATACGTGTTAATTGCTAAATCTTAAGGAAGGATGTGCTGAATGTCGACAGCTACAGTTAGAACCCTGGCCCGTGAAACGCAGCAGCACCTGTACCACTGGCCGTTACACTAGGCCAATTGAGCTACATTCTAGCAATATCAATGAATTTAACATATTATCTAGTTTATCTAGCTTAATTGTTAGGCGCTATTTCATATACATTGGGGAACCCTGGCCCGTGAAATTTCAAATGGGGCCTGCCTGGCGCGTTTTAGGCCGGCGATTTGTAAATACCAGCTCGAGAATAAGAAATCTCGGCATTATTGCCCATATTGATGCCGGTAAAACCACCACGACTGAGCGCATGCTGTATTATGCCGGGGTAACCAAGCAGCTCGGCAATGTTGATGCCGGCAACACCGTAACGGACTTTTTAGAGGCCGAGCGCGAGCGTGGAATCACAATTCAGAGCGCTTCCATTACATTTGACTGGAGTAACCACCAAATCAACTTGATTGACACTCCCGGGCATGCCGATTTCAATTTCGAGGTTGTACGGTCATTGCGGGTACTTGATGGTGCTATAACCATTTTAGACGGCGTTGCTGGGGTGGAGGCGCTCACTGAGAAGGTGTGGTCGTTGGCATCGCAACTGAAAATACCGAGAATTCTGTATGTGAACAAAATGGACCGGGCTGGTGCCGGATTCAGCCGTACCGTTAGGGAGGCCGTCAGCAAACTGCGTACGCCGGTGGTGTTGCTGAACATCCCTTATTTCGAAAAAGACCGGTTTGCGGGCATCATTGATGTTATCAATAGCCAGCGGATCGAGTATATTTCTGAGGATGGACGGCAAGCTAAAGTTGTGCCCTGCAGTGAAACTCCGCAGGCTGAAGAGGCTGCAGCTGCTCGCAGTGCATTAATTGATCAGCTCAGTGAAGTGGATGCCGATGTGCTTGCGGAATTCGTGGAAACTGACCAAGTGCAGTCCACCACTTTAGTGAACGCCGTTCGCCAGGCCACTTGTTCGAACTCGGTGGTGCCTGTTCTATGCGGATCGAGTTTTAGAAATATCGGGATCCAGCCCTTACTCGATGCCGCAGTGCAGTACCTTCCTCCACCAGTAATTTCCGATAGTAAAGGACCCGTGCAAATGCTGGCATTTAAAGTACGTCAAGATCCACAACGCGGGATGCTTGTGTTTGTGCGCGTTTATAGTGGCATACTGAAGAAGAATGCCACTGTATATAACACTGTTACGCGGAGCAGTGAGCGGGTATCACGACTGCTGCGGATGCAGGCCGACGAGCCTCAAGAAGTGAGCCAGGTTTCCGCCGGGGATATTGCCGTTTTGGCCGGCACCACGGGTATTCGTACTGGTGACACGTTAGTGGCGCACGCCTCAAAACTCAATGGCATTGGTACGTTGTCAAAAGCCGATAAAGAGTTGCTACTCAACCCGATCCCGGTGCCCCCGCCTGTATTTGTTACGCGGATAAGTCCCCGCGGTCCGGGAGATGTCCGGGATATGAAGCATGCCCTTGAAGTGTTACTGCGTGAAGATCCTTCTTTGCGCCTCAATTTCGACGAGGAGGCCGCACAGTACCTGCTGTCCGGTATGGGTGAATTGCATTTAGAGATCGCCACGAACCGGTTGGTCAATGAATTGAAGGCGCGCGTGGATGTTGGTGAAGTTATGATTACCTATAAGGAAACGCTAGCTGGTGGGGTCGTGGCACATGCACAGCTGAGTGGGGCTGATGCGAACGGAATTGAAACTAAGGTAGACGTCACGATCTCCCAGGGTGCTGCTTCGCCCCATGCGAAGCAATTGATCGATCACAACTTTGTCACCACACAATTCAAGAACCACCCTCAGATCTCGCGAAATGAAGTAGCTGAGGCAACTGCAGTTGGTGTGACGCCGATTTTGGCTAGAGGCGGGTTGCTGGGTCGAAATGCATTGTTTGGACTTAATTTCGATGTGCAGGTCACTATTGGATTGGAGGCAGACTCGCCATCGATCGTTGCAGCGCTCGTGCGTCAGGCAGCTGCAACTGCCCTCGGTAGCGACTCGCTCACAACGGCTAATTACGATTTATTAGAACCTGTAATGGACGTTCGCGTCAGTGTTCCCCAGGCTCAAGTGGGGACAGTCATGACAGACTTGACAACGACGCGGAGGGGAACGATCCGCGGGCTTTCGGATGGCGCATACGACAATCAGCCGCAAAGTGGGCCAGACTTCCATGCCATTGCCTCGTCAATGTGGGCCCCAGTAGATCACACAATGTACATGTCGAAGCATGAGGACGAGCAGGGCGTTCAGGTTCAGGTTGCCGCTAATGTTCCGTTGCGTAAAATGGTCGGGTATCTCAGCTCGCTACGGAGCATGACGCAGGGCCGTGGCACGTTTGAGATGAGCTTTAGCGAGTTCGCGCCGGTGGCTCCACAGGATCTCGACGAGGTTCTTAATTAGATTGTATATATGCACATAATTACCAATATGAAGTTCTTAACTGCTATATCCTTCTACATCATCTCACATCGTTTGAATGTATTCACCAAGCTGCTCACAGCTGGGGTGTGATGAAACAGGGCAAACGCGTATGTAAGTCACGTGATACGCGGGTGCATTTCCTAACCTTGATTGGAAAGTCGCAGTTTAATACCTTCAAATGCGGGCCTCACGCGCCACGAAATTGGTGGTTGTTGTTGTACTTGTGGTGCTGGTCACCGTGGGTACATGGATAGCCCTTGCATCGCACACATCAACTGCTCCAGCGTCGGCACTGGTAGCTATGGTTCACCAACGCGATCTTTTCACAGTTGTGGACTTGATCCGCCAAGTTGAAGACCGTTTCAATAACAAATATCATTATGACTGGGTTCTAATCAGTGAAGAGGACTTTACTCAACAATTCAAAGAGGTTTGCACGTCATTTGTTAGCGGGAAGATCGATTTCCGCACGGTAAACAGGAAAAAAGACTGGCGTCAACCGAAAAATATCGATCGTAACCAAATGATGAATGAAATGCAAGAGTTAAACCGCAATGGCGTTCCCGAAGGAGGCTCCATATCTTTCAGATTACGGGCTAACTTCATGTTCCGCACTTTCCAGGAATATCTTCCTGAATACCGCTACTACGCGCTTTTAGATCCCAACACTAGATTCTATTGTGACATGGACGACTTTTTCGCGGAAATGCACCGTTCTAAGCTGAAGCTGGGCTTCACTATGAGTACGCGCGAGGTGCCACATGCCACTGAACAGTTGTCGGAATCAGTAAACTCATTTATAAAGCACAACAAAGACGTTGTGCACCCCAATCAATGGCTAGACTCATTTGTACAGCCTTGGGATAACTCCTGTTACTTCACGAACGGGTTCTTAGTAGCCGATTTAGACTTCCTGAGGTCGGCAAAGTATCAACGCTGGATCACGTACGTGGACGGCACCGGCGGCGTATTTTATCATCGGTGGAGCGATACTGCGCTGTTGACAGTTGGTGCTGCATTGCTTTTAGACCCCCAAGAGGTGAAGTTCTTTGGCAACATCGGGATGCATCATGAGGGTAAGACAAACTGCTTGCCGAATATCCGGGAACGGCTGGCGCACAAATGTACATGTGCCATGGATCCGTCTTTGCCCAAACAACAACAAAAGAATATTTTCACGTACCGCGAGAGCTCGTGCACGCCTCAGTTTTTAAAGCTACAGAACCTAGAATTTCAGACCGATTGGGAGCAGTACAGCGATGGGTCGGTAGTTGAACAGTTTAAAAACACCAACGCGCTTTCTGAATAGAGCTTTATATATGTAAATACCTGTTTACTGCCAAGGCTGCCTTCTAACCCGCGTCACCACCACACACCCATAGTAACCCTGCGTCCTCGGTCACAGGGTGAAGACCGACGCACCGAAATTAAGCCAGCCCTGGGTTACGTCGCATCTTACACAGCCGCGCGCGTTTAATTTATTGAATTTTGCCCCTTCCCTTCACTCTTCGCCTAACAAAACATCAAATTAGCCCGCACCTAACGTTGAGGTTCTTAAAAAAGTTGTTATTTAGTGAGTTTGTCCAGTGAACAGCTCTCATTTGCAACCCGATACCGTTAAAAGCCGAACGCGTGAACATTTCTCTTTACTAAACTCATTAAACCCAGGGTTTTACACAGCTAAACAATGATTCGCGGGCTCAGGATCGTCCGTATTGTTATTTTAGCGCTCGTCATCCTCGTCGTGCTGTGGAAGATCGGTGTGAACTTGTCGTCGAACAGTTCAGTTGCAGAATACTCGCGAGGCTTCGAAAATGCGGCTAACCGCCTGTCCTCCAATTTGCATCCCGCATCGCACGAAGAGTCTAAGGACGTTGGTTCCAAGAGTTTAACCGAGAAGGAAACCACGCCGATGCGCGAGAACGCCACGTTTGTGACGCTGGCCCGCAACGAAGACCTTTGGGCGATGGTCGCCTCGATCCGTGAAGTAGAGGACCGGTTTAACCATAAATTCCACTATGATTGGGTGTTCTTAAACGACAATGACTTCACTGACGAGTTCAAGCAAGTGACTTCGCAGTTTGTGAGCGGGAAAACGCATTACGGCAAGATCCCCGTGGAGCACTGGTCGTATCCACCGTTTATTGATCAGCAGAAGGCCCAAGAAGCCCGTGAAGAAATGACGAGGAATAAAATTATCTATGGGTGGTCCGAAAGTTACCGGCATATGTGCCGATTCGAGTCGGGCTTCTTCTGGCGGAATCCTGCCTTGGATCAATTCAAGTACTACTGGCGCGTCGAGCCCCACATCAAGCTTATGTGCGACATTGACACTGATCCGTTCAGGTTTATGCGCGAGAACAACAAACGTTATGGATTTACTATTTCTCTTTATGAATACGAGGCCACAATTAAGACGTTGTGGGAAACCGTTAAGGGTTTCATTGCGAAGTACCCGGAGTACATCCACCCTAAGAACGCTATGCAGTTCATTAGCGACAATGGCGGGGAAACTTACAACCTGTGCCATTTCTGGTCGAACTTTGAAATTGGCGATTTGGACTTCTGGCGCAGCGATGCGTACCGCGCATTCTTCGACTACCTCGACCAAGCCGGCGGGTTCTTTTATGAACGGTGGGGGGATGCACCGGTGCACTCAATTGCTGCTGCATTGATGATGGACAAGAGCGAGATCCACTACTTTGACGACATTGGGTACTGGCACGTCCCGTTCCAAAACTGCCCGGCAACTAAGGAGGAGCGGCTGAGACTGAAGTGCACGTGCCCTAAGGACGAATCGCTGGAAGAGAACCAGCGCCACATCTTTACTTTTGAGGGTTACTCGTGCACCCGCAAATGGTACGAGATGCTGGGGATCCCTCCGCCGGCCGTTAATTAGATGTACTGAGTCGGTTTTTTTATATAAATAAGTAGTTTCATTTACGGTATGCATAGCTCCGACGGAGTTATATCATCGGCTGTCCAATGAGGTAGTATTGCATACAGTATTATGCTCAATCGCATGCATGCGCGTGCTTAGCCCGCATAAGGTGCAATATTAATGTGAAATTTTGGGGTGAGCCGCCTTAGCTCTTCTTATGAAAAGCAGTTAAAATGCGTACGATCTAGTAGAAATTTAAATTGTTAAATTCGCAACGTAAATTGTTTTTTGCATTGCAATTATACTCAGTGGGGGGGATGGTTCTGAGCGGTAATGTGGGGCCCAGTATGCATGAACCGATAAGTGGTAAGGGAACTGCTGCCCGAACCCTATGACGCAGGTCTTGGGAGGTGGGCCCTGCGAGGCTTAGCCGACACGGGATCAATCTTTTTTGGTTGGCAAAAAACGACACCGCTTTTGATAAATCACGGCTATCTGATTAGTTAGTGGCATGCATTGCAGTGCGGAGAAACTTGCGTGTTTTAGGATGTAGTTGTTGAGCAGCCAAGTGTATATACTGGTTTTACAAGTTATAACTTTCCTTGATTAGTTACATGTGATTGTAGTCCACTAGTGCCTAGCAATCGCCATCAAAGTGGCCGTTTAGTTTGAGCTGAGCCCATAAGCTTGCCGAGGACGTCGGGGCTTCACGACCCTCAGCCCCCCCCCTCCCAGCCTAAGGTCGGGCCCAGTACATGCTTCGTCAAGGTGACGAGGATATGCATGCCATTTACACATGCATATTGCGACAGCTCTGCCACAATAGTGCTCCGGAGGGGCGAGTGTTTTAAGGTGCCCTTGCCCTGATTGTGCGCTAAGCTGAGATCGACATGCATGAGGGTATCCCACTACGCCCCATATTGCCCTGAGCAAATCGTTCCGAGTGATTTTTTATCAAAAGAGTTTAAAACGGTGGGTGCCCGTGTAGTTGCAAAGCACTCGGTTGAAGTAGTGATTCTATATCCCGTCGATCCCTAACTGTAAGTGGGAGAGATCGATATCTCGGCTGCCTATTTGAATTGGTGGGAGCTTGCCGACTCCTCATTAAAAGCAGGAATGACGGAGCCCACTTTGCCGGACTACAGCTCCGAGCTGGAGACCGCGCGCCAGTTATTACTTTCTAAAAGTTCTAACACGCAAACTCCTGGATCTCACATTAACGAGCCGTACAGCCTCAACACTGAACAATTGTCAACACTTATAGATCCGAAAAACCCCTGGGTTTTGCGGGCAATTGGCGGTCCCGAGGCATTGGCGAAGGCGTTGGGTTCTAACCCGCTAACGGGTTTAACAACGGCACAGCTGAGCTCTGGTGAGCTTGAACAACGCCAAAAGGTATATGGCGTGAACAATTTGCCCGAAAAGAAGACGCAAAGTTTGTTTAAGATCATGCTGCTCACTCTAGATGATAAAGTTTTGATCATTTTGATCATTGCCGCGCTGATTTCCCTCGCCTTGGGTCTTTATGAGACGTTTGGTGAGCCACCAGAGTATTACCCGGACGGATCAAAGGTTCCCGAAGTGGACTGGGTCGAAGGAGTGGCCATTTTAGTGGCCGTGGCCATTGTCACGATCGTCGGCAGTGTCAATGATTGGCAGAAGGAACGACAGTTCGCTAAATTGAACCGTAAAAAGGAGGAACGGCAGGTAGAAGTCGTGCGTGATGGCGTGCAGCAGCAGATCGGCATTGAAGATGTGCTCACTGGTGATATCTTGATGCTACAACCGGGTGACGTGCTACCAGTTGACGGGATTGCATTGGAGGTGAACGACATTGAATGTGATGAAAGTTCCGTCACTGGCGAATCGGACACTTTGCGTAAATACGCAGCTGCACAGGCAATGGAGACTCTCGACAATCACGGAACGGAAAAGCATGCCGATTGTATAATGATTTCTGGCTCGAAGGTGCTGCAAGGATCGGGGAAGTACATGGCCACGGCTGTCGGCAAACATTCGATGTGGGGCCGGACGATGATGTCGTTGAGAGAAGGCACTGAGGTCACACCTTTGCAGGAGAAACTTAATAGGATCGCTGATGGCATTGCCAAGTTCGGCGTGTGGTCGGCACTGATCCTGTTTATTGTACTATTCATCCGCTTCTTAGTGGAGATCACCGGTAACGGCCGGTTTGCCGACTTAACGGGGTCGCAAAAGGGCAATAAGTTCATGGATATCTTCATTGTTGCTGTGACAATCATTGTGGTTGCCGTGCCCGAGGGTCTACCATTGGCAGTCACCTTGGCATTGGCGTTTGCGACAACAAGGATGGTCAAGGATAACTGTTTGGTACGCGTGCTGAAATCTTGTGAAACAATGGGCGGCGCCACGTCGATTTGCTCGGATAAGACGGGTACGCTAACCCAGAATGTGATGACCGTAGTGAAATCCTTCATTGGAGGCCAGTCATGGGAACTAGATGTGTCTGAACCTTCCAGCAATAGCGATACACTCGACTCAGTTGAAGAACATATGCAGGCTTCCTTGCAGGGCCGTCAATCTTCGATAGATAGGGATGCTCCCCAGGAAGCCCAGCTTATGCTTGACCTCATCTGCGTGAACTCCACCGTTTATGAAGGTCATAATGATCCTAAGGAACTCATTGGCTCGAAGACGGAGATTGCTTTGGTGAACAACGCCCGACTGCAGTTCGGGCTCGAGATCGGCGGCCTTCAAGCGTACCGTGAGCACCGGAATGTCAGGTACACCCTTCCCTTTGACAGTGCGCGTAAATACATGATGACGATTATCCAGTTGGATGAAAACCACTACCGGATGCTTGTTAAGGGTGCGGCTGAAATTATCATGAAGCTGTGCACTTTGGCTTTGAGCTCCACACCGAAGGGATGTTGTGTAGTGACACTGGATGAGAAGTTAAGAGGGCGATATATCGAAACTATTGACCACTATGCTGACAATGCGTTGCGCTGTATTGGTGCGGCATACAAGGACTTCCAACTAACGCGTGAAGTAGACTGGTCCACAATGAATCCCGAAGATCTGAGCATGGACGAGCTCACCTTCACAGGCCTGTTTGGTATCCAGGATCCCCTGAGGCCTGGCGTTCGAGAATCTGTTATGCAGTGCCAGCGTGCGGGTGTGTGTGTTAGGATGGTTACCGGTGATAATGTTCGCACAGCGCGGGCGATCTCGATCAAGGCCAACATCATTAGCGGCGAGCCCGACGAAGATGCTATAATTATGGAAGGCCCCGTTTTCCGGGAATTGAGTTATGATGAGCTCGAGAAAGTCGCTCCCAGGATCCGCGTGTTGGCTAGGTCGAGCCCTCAAGACAAGCGGAAACTGGTCGAGTTTTTGAAAGACCATGGCGAGACCGTGGCAGTTACCGGCGACGGCACCAATGATGCTCCTGCCCTTAGATTGGCAGATGTGGGTTTCTCAATGGGCATTGCCGGTACTGAAGTTGCCAAAGAAGCCTCGGATATCATCATTATGGATGATAATTTCGCCAGTATTGTGAACGCTATGAAGTGGGGTCGCACGGTGAATGACGCAGTCAAGAAGTTTTTACAGTTCCAGCTCACCGTGAATGTCACCGCCGTAACACTAACGTTCGTGAGTGCGTGTGCTTCGAGCGACAACAAGTCAGTATTGACTGCCGTGCAGCTTCTCTGGGTGAACTTGATCATGGATACGCTGGCCGCTTTGGCTCTGGCAACTGATGCACCGACCGATGCAGTTTTGGATCGTCCCCCCGATAATCGCAAGAAGTCATTGATCACGCCCACAATGTGGAAGATGATCTTTGGACAGTCCTTGTATCAATTGGCAGTCACGTTTGTATTGCATTTCGCTGGTCGCCAGCTGTTCAATTACCCCGAGAATATGACTCCCAAACAGTCTGAGCGGTTGTCGGCAATGGTTTTTAACACTTTCGTGTGGATGCAGTTCTTTAACATGTTTGTGAACCGGAGGTTAGATAACGGCCAGAACTTCCTTATCGGTTTGACGCGCAACCCGTTCTTCCCGCTGATTGTCGCCATTATCGGTGGGTTCCAAGTTTTGATCATGTTTGTTGGTGGCGCTGCATTCTACATTGAGCGCAACACCCCAGCAATGTGGGCCACCGCGATCATCTGCGGGTTTGTGTCGATTCCCGTAGGTATGTTGCTACGTCTTGTTCCAGACAAGTTTGTGATGATACTGTTCCCGCGCAGGTTATGGCACTACACTATGGTCGTGACGAATGCCGTTGAGGATGCGTTCTTGTGGGTGATGACCCCCATTACATGGACGTGGGGCAAACTCGCGCACTACACGAAGAGGATGTTTGGCTTCAAGGATGACGACGAAAGCGACAAGAATGTGTTGTCTGAAGACGTGGATGACCCACGGCACACTGTTGACCGTCATATCCATAAGCACGAGGATAAGTTGCCACTAATAACACGGAACGGTGCTGCCGCAGAATACGACTGGATCCCCGGGATTCAAAAGTCCATTTATGACATCTCGTTCCTTAGTAAAGTGCGCGGCGGGCGATCGCGACAGCTGGACAAGTTCTTTTTTAGAAGGCGTGAAGACGATACATGTCCTGCACGCCAGCAGCCTTCACGAGTATCAATGCAGTCCATGGGTTCCGATTCGAGCACTTTGGCTGCATTCATGGCGCCAATGATTGTTGGTGGTGCAGTTGGAGGCTGGGCGCCGCACCGTAAAACACCCAGTATCAACACGCCCCCGACCTCGCCTACTTAACACATTCATCGACTAACGTACATATTTATTCACATCATCAATAAACTCAACGTGGATATTCTACATCTCGCCTACTAACATACATAATCCCCATGAACTCGCCTACTAACGCACATATCGTCGATGAACTCGCCTTTTTAACGTACACATTACCCTACCGACCTACATATATTGCCGGTTTCGTTTGAGATTTAGTGAGCCACCTCCTTAGGTAGCCTTGAGCACTGCAGGGCATTCATTTCGCCCGCTACTAATGAAATCGATTGAATAGGCTGTTTATATTCTTAACAATACAAAACATGCATAGTTGTTAGCTCCGTTATGGTTTTAGTGGGTCTTAAGCGAGGCAGTCAGGCTGCCTTAAAGGAAGCAGAGCCTAAATGCAGGGGAGGTGACATACATCTCGCTAGCAGTTTAATCCGCTAATCAAACAGTTTATAATATTGATAGCTAAATAACCAAATACTAAATTTGGCGCCAAGTGCGAGCTTCTTGATGGATTCGAAGGCCGGCTAGTGGGTTTGTCAAGAGCGTATGCCTCCAGCTCATTAGCTATTTACAAGTATATACTGGTATATGGCTGGCTAAATGGGCTATATTACTGGCAGGAATGGGTCGAACTTGAACCGTATGAAATCCTACGTGTAGCTGGCTGTATGGCCCATGCCTAGACGTATGGGTGCTTAGTGATCTAATTGTTTAGTTGGGGTGTTCATTATTTCGAGTAGTATACTCATGATTAGTTGGGGCCTTATAATCCCGGACCCACCGCGAGGAATCTGTCGAAATTTATGAAAAATCGAATTTAACCTCTATTAAACTGACAAGACCTTTATTTAATTTTTGCCAAGAAACAATGGCTAGGCAAAATTTTTACATATAAATTAAATTGAGGATCAGAGCCGTGGAAGGTGTTCATATGCGCGATAGCGAGTGTGCACTTTCGGCTCTATAAAGCGTTCAGATTGTACACCACGAAGTAATTATTTGTATTCATGTAGCCTAATGGCTTCTATAATATTTTCATTTTCAAACCTAGGTCATTGATGCTGTCCTGTATGGAGAAATCGTGAAATTTTGAATATCAGCTGAAATTTTGATGCTGGGCGGGGATTTTACGACGATGGCGTTGGGACTCAAGGCGATAGCCAGAGTGAAAGTTAATGGCATGGCAAATGTTTGGGATAGGGTGCGGACCGTATCATGTGTATACCAGCTCGCTCTGTGTTGGGACAAAGTCACTCTACTTCGCCATACTACTTCAGTTCCTTTGCGAAACGGTTGGATTTCCTTAATCTGTTCTATTATGATGGCAACATAATTCTACATGCAATGTCTGGAATATAGCTGGTTATATGGGCTATATGACTGGCAAAAATGGGTCGAACTCGAACCGCATGAAATCCTACATGTAGCTAGCTGAATGGCCCATGACGAGAAGCATGGGTGAAAGTTTAGTCGGGGGTGTTCATTATTTCGAGCAATATACCCATGTTTATTATTTCGAGTAATATACCATGTTTAGCTGGGGCCTAATAGTATACGATACTCTTAAGAATACGTGCTACGTGTGGATACATGATACGCGTATGAACCACACGCACCGAGGTGCTATGTACGGGCAAGTAGTACATGCGTGGATCTATAGTACACGCGTAGAAACGCAGATCAATATGTACGAAATAAACGCAGGAGACTCTAATTCTAAGCTCAAGCGCAATAAGATGATGGCATCAAAGGCAATCTTCACAAGAAGGCCATATAGAGATGACCGTTTCATTTATCAGACACACGCAAACTTAAATGCGGTATTTGGCACGAATTCTAAAAGATTTGTGGCGCCATTAGTTTATACAAAAACCTTTAAGGTGGTGTGCAGCGCCATTGACAAAATGCATAGTGACAGCAGCATTGATAATGACTTGTCCGTTAGGAAACCCACGAGTTAGTAGTACACGGCGTAGATTGCGTCGTTTGTGGTAGTTATAAGCACTTTATACTCGCCTATATCGAGTTTACCTTCAGACTTGCCCTGCTCCTCGAGGGCAATCACGATTTTACCGCTATCGACTTCCGACGCCACGCCAGATGTTCTTATTTCATTATTGTCCTTCGATATAATGAGCCAGCCCTTGTATGCCGTCATTAGTGTAGCCTTTTAGTTCAAGAACGGGTATGCCGTACTGCTCGACGTTGAGGTTATATGGGTGTGCGCGGGATACGGTTAATGCACCGAGATTACGCCCGTACTCCAAAAGAGGTATAAGTGAAGCAAACTATAGTTTTTTATCGGTAGGAATGAGAAAATTCATATATTCACAGTTCTTAAAACACATAGCCAAAATTTGGGACTATTAACATTAACAGGAAAGTATTAAACGGTAGGTTACTTGACATGAGCATGGAACAAGGTGAGGTCACATGTCCTCGCCCCCAGAAAGCCAGCGGTACTGGGCCCCACCCCACCTAGGAGGATTGTACACTGGCATTGCGGCAAAACGCCCAAGTGTTTCAATATAGATGCTGGCATTTATCGCATTTCCCATTCTCGCCGTGCTAACGGTGTGGCTACTCTCGCGATGGACGTCGATCCGCTCCCTCCCGCTGTACGTCACGGTCCCGCTGTTTATTTCGTTCTTTATTCCTATTTCGATTATTGCATTGGTGCCATTCGACCTTGTGGATGACTCCACGCTCGATAATCATGCCCGCCTTGTTATGTGGCGTGCCATTTACTGGACTTCATTCTTTCTTATGTGGCTCGGCTTACCCGTTTTACAGGCCTACGTCGAGAGCGGTTACTTTACTGCTGTGGACAAATTGAAGGATGCATTGAAAAGTACGTTGCGGTACCACCTTATCATGTTGGGCCTAGCCTTGGCCGGTGCCATTTATATGGGGATATCTGCCGGGCTATCCTTTACTAGTTTGAAAGCAGTGGGCGTCGCATTGAGTTATTCTTATGGTTTAGTACTGGTTATTTGGATGCTGGGCCACGGATGTGTTGATATCCCTCGGGCGATGTGGTTCAACACTGTTGAATCGCAGCTCACAAAGCAGTATGTGCGGGCCACGGGTATCCACGACACCTACTGCGATGCCCAGTCGAGTTATGACGATGTCGTGGCCAAAATACTGGCATTGGAGCCGATCAAAACTGACAAATATGCCGAGTGGATTGATGGGCTCATCACCGAGATCCGCAGCCAGGATTTCCCGTTAAGTCGCGCGGCAACGTCAAGAGCCCAGCCGAGAGATTTGACTTCGGCCAATGTAGCTGGATTGAGCCACCGGTACCATAGAGAACTCAGTCATAACATAAGGGCGCGGGCTGAGTGGATGAAGCTGCTGAGCGATGTGCAGCAACTGGAGGAGATGAAGGCGTCGGAATCCAGATATGTGCTGAAAGTACGTCCAGTACTGATGCGAATATTGGCAGTTGTACTGGGTGCACTCAGCGTGATTGTTGTGTGGTCCGAGCTTGTGTCGGGCACAAGATTGTCGCTGGTGGACCTGATTATCAAGGGGTCACCTACGGGACTCAATTTGCTACTGGCAGCGATTGTACAGGGTTATATGTGCTGGTGTGTGAATTCGTCATTGACATCAATGAAAATCTTCAACTTGTATGCCATTGTTCCCAAGCATACAGACCAGTCGAGTTTGCTGTTCTTTGCCGCGTATGCATTGCGACTCACGGTACCACTAAGTTACAACTTTTTGACGCTGAACACTACGCAGCAAACGGTGTTTCAAGAATTCTTGGGCAAGTTCATTAATCTCACCACGATCAGCAAATACTTCAACCAGATCATTCCGCGGCTTATAGTCATTCCCATTGCCATGGCATTTTTCAATTTCTACGAACTTGTTAAGGACTACCTTGGATTCGGGTTTGGACTCGACTATTTGGGTGCCGATGACGATGATTTGGAATTTGGAGGTGTACAATTAACGGCAAGAAGCGAGGGCCGCGAGATCGTGAGGCGCGCCTTACAGGGCTTTGGGCCTACAGCCTCGTCGGCAACCAGAGCCAACAGTGATGTACCGGAAGAATCGGAGTCGCTATTAGATAGAGTGCGCTCTTGGCTGCCATAGATACAACCACTAATATATATATATATATTTACTCCACTTCCTCCTTTTTGATTCGTTTGTTTGGAGCCTGCGTGGCCTCTTTATACCTCGCAATGGCCCTTTCTTTCGCGGTTTGCTGATCAATGAGAGGTGCAGGATAGTTCAATTGTTTGAATTCATCAGCAGTAAGATGGGATGAGGGATCAAACACTGCCGGGGCTTCCAAATCTCTGAGCTCAGGAACCCACTTGCGTATATAGTCACCTTTAGGATCATTCTTTTTAGCCTGAAGGATTGCGTTGAACACAGTATAGTTTGGGTCCCAGCCGAAAGTGTTATTGCAGCAATCCCAATCAACAAGTTTACTGGCGAAATACCGCATCCCACGACGGTAGTCCAAGAGCAAATTCATCCGCAGGTACGAGGCGGCGTTCATACGCACCCGGTTGTGCATGTAACCTTCAGTGTTGAGTTGATGCATCCCAGCATCGACTAACGGGACCCCGGTGGTGCCCTCACACCAACGCTTCCAACTCTCTTCATCTTCCTCATATTGGATCTCAGCAAAGCGCAACGAATTAGGCATATTCATCACAATGTGAGGTACACAACAGGCGACCATTTGCCTATAAAACTCGCGAAACGCGATCTCACGGACCCAAGCATCGACGCCACCAGTACTACTTCCAAAATTCTTACCGCCGTTAGCCCTTTCACGTACAATGGCAAGTGCTTCACGTACAGAGATCATACCCACCGCAAAATAGGGCGACATTCGGCTGGTTGAGTCTTTAGCCGGATTCGACCGTTCTGCTCCATAGTTCCGTATATTTCTTTTGATGAAGTACTCGAGCCGGTCAATGGCGGCAGCGTGACCTACAGGCCACAACTCCAATATATGTTTGAGCCCATCTTCTTTCCGGTCAATTTGCAGCGTCTTGTCAATATCGATGGCTGGGTAATCGCCATTGATATCCAGCTGATTTGTTTGTTTGTGGAGTTCAGGCTCAGGCACTACATATAAATCATCCGGTGACTTGGCAAGCATTGGCAGCCACCCGTGCCAGTACGATGTAAACACTTTACGAGGCTCGCCCGTGGCAGTGAGCACGCAGCCCGGCTCGACAACTGTTTGGTCATGCCAAAGCTTGAAATCAATTTTCTCATCCTTCAGTAATTCAAAAACAGCTAAATCCCGTAACAATTCATCATATTCGTACTGATAGTTCGCGTAGACATGCGAAGCTCCCGCATCCTTGGCGAACTGCACAACTTTACGCGCAGTATCCTTGCGGGATGCCGAAACAATCAGTTTTAATGGGATTCCATAATCATTTTGAAGCTGCTTTTGCAACACTTGGAGCCCATCAGCCATAAATGCGCGGCGGGCAGTGCCCACGCCATGGAAGTCTAGCTCCGAGGGTTGTAGAACGAACAATGCCGCAAGTGAGCTATTGTGTTTGTGGCCCTTATCAGCAACCAATTGCGACGCCCTGGACAGCCCACGGTTATCTTCAATGCGAAGATCACTTGAGCGAAACCAGTGCACAACATTTCGTGGGAAAGCATTGATCGATTGGCCCTCGAGCTTAGCTTGCAGTTCAAAATAAGGCGGGCTGTCATCAACATCCTCTGCCCGCAACACACTGGGGTGTTTCAGTCCCGGGTCCCCAATTGATCCCGCATAAGTTGATGCTGAGCGTTTTGTGGCCATTTTGACCAGGTCGAATCTGCGAGTGAAAATACTAATTTTAAATGATGAACGATCGGATACACAACTAATTGTGAGAATCAGCACTTTGCAATTGCCGAATACTGTACATATATGTATATATAGGATGCCTACCCATCATGCAGGCTTGCTTGCAGCAGCCCTAGCCCGGTACCCCCGGTGAAAAATGGCAAACCATCCCACCAAGAAAAGGAAAACAGGAGTTCGTTCGTCGCGATCCGTATTTTAGTAGATTAGTGTTATTTTATTTAAGTTAATGGAGGCTCCGGCTCTGTCCCGCATCATTGCTGTCATTGCCACACTAAATCGCCACTAAATAAGAAGGCGCTCGATCTTGTCCTTGAGCTGGTACACCTGCTCCTTGATCTGCGAGCTGTCGTTCGTCGTGACACTCGCGGCAACAACGGGCCGCGACACGCCACATGCACGGCCAAGGGCGACTTTTGACGGCACAAACACGTACGGAACGTTCTTGTCTTCGCACAACAACGGCAAATGAAGCACAATCTCGATGGGCTCGGCATCAGCGGCCATAACAATGAACTCGGAGATGCCGCGGTTCAAGGTTTTCGTGGCCTCATTGGCACCTTTCTTCAATTGACGAAGGTTCGTGGCCTGCTGGACAATATCGAGGATCTGCTGCGTCGTAGCAGCGTCAGCAAGCGGAAATGCACGGTCGTCAGGAGCGCTCATTTTGGAATAACAATTTTTCTAAGGTGAAGAAATATTCAGATTGAAAAATTACCGATCTAGGGATAGTTAACAATATCACGTGTCCATAGTGCCTACCGCAGCACTCTCCATTGAGCAGGTCATAGGCCATTCAATTCAGCATATTTAATTTATAAAGTTTATTTAAGAGAGCAGACAGCGTCCGTGGCGCGGGTGTTCAGCAGCAAAGCCACAATTAATCCATAAAGACCGAGAACTTCGGCAAAGATAAGAATCAGAACCATGCCCACAAAAAGTTTCGGCTGTTGGGCCGTGCCACGAACACCAGCATCGCCAACAATGCCAATAGCAAAGCCAGCGGCCAGTCCACTAAGCCCCACGCTAAGGCCCGCACCGAGCTGGATGAAGCCCGTGTAGAGCGACTGGACCTGCTGCAAATTCGAGCTGATGAGAACCGACACAACCAAACCGTAAATGGAGATGATACCGGCCATAACACAGGGAAGCACGCCCTTGATGATGCCGTCCGGGTTCTGGATCGCCGAGGCAACGACGCCGACGCCGGCCTTGGCTGTGCCGTAGCTCGCGCCGAAGTTGGCGAACACAATGGCGGCAGTGCAGCCGAGTGCACCGAAGAAGGGGGCGTAGACAGGGCACAAATCCGTGGACATGAGAGGTTGCTTTTGGTGCTCTATATGGAGGTGAGGAGGCCGACGAGTGATGACATGTCGCGGGCGGCAGCACTGACAAAGCGCTGGGCGTATGGTGTATCCGATGGGGAGGGGAGGGGGGACGTGGGCTAATAGGTTGGGAGGGCTCCGGTTGGGAGGGCTCCGGTTGAGAGGGCTCCGGTTGGGAGGTCTACGAACCACATATAGTTAAACTGGACGGGACCTGGGCAGGCCGTGAACTGCATTATGCGGGGTAAGGGTTTCAATGCCCCCCCCCCGCTGATTTGTTCTCGGCAGGCCGGATTACCTGCGGGATAATTTTCGCATGAGTGAAATCATACATATTTAGGTATATAATCAACTCAAGTTAAAGCGGGGCCTGCCAACATACCGCTCCGAGGTATGGTGTGCCGCTTTACCTTGAGCTCTGCCACTTCATGATGAGCACATTAGCAGCAGGTGCGTTAAGAATCTGCAGCCTTATGACCCCACACCTTACAGCTGTAGGCGACGCACGCACCACGCCGCAGCACCCTTTCCCCGGCCTATTGGGTGGTAAAGTGCCATTACTGGGTTTGTGGAGACCCCGGACGTTTCAAATAATTAAATATAGACAGCTTGGTTAAAAAGGAAAGCAGTGGTGTAGCCCCTCACTCCAACCACGCAACCAAGAACCGCACCTTTCTTTTATCTATATTGCCGTTCAGTCTGATCCCCTTCACAATTAGCCAAATCGGCTTCCCCACGCGCTCACGGTCCTTCCTCCCCCCTGAAAAAAGTATTTTAGTGGACCCCAGCTTCCAATTCGTGAACCAAATGCATGCAGCGCACGCACAGGATATTCCAACCCGCTTTACCGCCACGAATCTGGTATGAACGGGTAAACAGGTTCTCCACCTTCTATAAAGTGCGCACGTCGCACGGCTCAATCAATATAGACACGAGCCGCACACCACAGTATGTGGGACATGTATCATCCCGCAGTATGATGGCATACAATGAAGATCGGTACTCACTGGGATTCCTGGATTTACCGATTAAAGGTCACAAGCAGCAAGTGTTTAGTGCTGCGGTGTTTGACGGCCATGGCGGCAGCCATTTTGCTGAATTTCTTAAAAGCAATTTAGGACATTACGTTGAGGATGCCGATCTTTCTAAATTACGCAAAGAGCTGCCCCGCATGTACCGCGAAACCTACGGCAAGTACTGGCGAACCGCGAAAATCCCCGACATAGTTCATTCTAAACGACTCGCGCGCGCTCAATTCGATGATCTAGCAGTTAGAATACCCCTCGCGTACTTGGCAGCCGATTATGATGGGATGAAAACCGATGAGTTGAGTGGATCTACATGCACAGCTGCGTACATGTACGCCGTGGACCCCAACGAAGCATACTGGACACCCGGCGTAGATGTTAACCTAGTGGTGGCCCAGATCGGTGATACCCGAGCTATCATTAGCGACAATGCCGGTAATGTGCAAAGGCTAACGACGATCCACCACATGAGTTCGAACTACGAAAGCGACAGGCTCGCGCGCTACTCAATGGCATTCAACACCACTGCGGATGGGTTCCAAAGGTTCTTGCAGTACGTCAACACGCGTGCATTTGGCGATCACCAGGGGAAAGCCCTTGGTGTCTCTGCTGAACCTGAGCTTACTGAGTACAATATAGGGCCGCATCGGGGTCAATTGCCCAGTGAGGAAGCCTTCTTGGTGTTAGTATCAGATGGGGTTACCGACAAGGCAAGCGATCAAGAGATTTGTGATCTCGTTATCCAAAAGGCAGTGAACGGCGGCCGTTTAAGAGGCACCCCGCAGGATGCTGCCAGTGAGATAATTTCGTATGTGCAAATGCTCGGCACATTCGATAACTCTACGGCAGTTGTGGTCAGGCTAGGTGGCTGGGGCGACTGGTCGAACTGGCGCGATCGCAGTGGTGCCATGCGCGTGCAGCGACTGAAAAGCACGATCTTACGAAGACAATAGTGCCGATGTATAATAAAATTATGACTGCATATGTACAAAAATTAGTGTAAAATGAGAAGGAAACTTAGGGAATTCACTTCTTCTTGCCGAACACATGCCGGATTCGGGTCGGGGCAAAGTCGCCGAGTTTCATGCCGATCATGTTCTCATTAATTTCGATTTCATGGTACGCCCGGCCGTTATGAACCTGGAATTTGAGACCGACAAAGCTGGGAAGAATCGTGCACGCCCGCGCGTTGGTTCGGATCGGCTGCTTGTTCTCGCGTGCTTCCTTTAATGGAAGCGGAACGATATGCGGGACTTTCCACACAGAGCGCTTCAACACGGCCGGCGTGGCTCTCATTGCAGACCCTTGTACGGCTTGTACGTTGTACGGGGGGGGGGGAGTGCTTAGAGGGAGGAGAGTGGAGAAGGTGAATTTTCATGCGACACGATACCGTTAACCTGGGTAGAGCAGCTGAAACCGACGTAGTGCATTCGGTTCGCATCAATTCAGTTTAAAAGCTCAATATTTAACATTAAAGCTGTTAAACAAACCGAACTTTGATGTGCATAACCTGTTCGGTGTGCAGCTGGCTGTGGCTGTGTCTATGTATTTACATATGTATGCCCTATTCCTAAAAATTATTGCCAGTTTAAGGCGAGTTGAGTGCTTCGCAATGACATCGGAGGCGTCTCAGTCGTACCCGAATAGCATTGATTCTGAGCCGTCGAAACTTTCTACAATTCTTGAACGGTTCAGAAAGACGCATGAGCGAATTGCTGCGTACGAGCAGAAACCGAAAACTACTCCGCACAATGATCGAAATTTGGTGAAAGCTGAGGGATTGAGCGCCCTTCCGCAGCCGGAAATGGTCGAAACTGGGGATACGAAGGCATCGCTTGAGTGGCCCGTCACCCCGAAGTTTGTAGACCCGCAAGTCACTCAACCTTTTGAAACTTTGGGTTTATCACAAGAAATGTGTGCCCGGCTGCATGAATTGAACTACCAAAATGCATTTGCAGTGCAAACAGTTGTGATTCCTCTTGTTTTAGCAACCCAGCATAGCTTCAAGCCGGACCCCCCCGCACCGATTCTCGTTAACAGTTTTACCGGTTCGGGGAAAACTTTAGCGTATGCGGTGCCGATTATCGACTTGCTTAAGTCGCGGAGGGTTCCTCGCATTCGTGCACTAATCTTGTTGCCGACAAAGGTGCTGGTTTCCCAAGTCCATCAAACGTTCGAGCTGCTCAGTAAAGGCACTGGTTTGCGCATTATGTCGTTCAGGGCGGACCGCTCGTTGACGCGCGAGGCGCAAATTATGCATTTAGACATACCGGATATTGTTGTGAGCACTCCTGGTCGGTTGGTTGAGCATCTGGCCATTAACTCACAACTGTTGAACGACCTAAGGTTTTTGGTTGTGGATGAAGCCGACAGGTTGGTGGGCCAATCGTTCCAGGGCTGGACCGACGTACTGGCTTTGCGACTTCCTCTTGTGAAGAGCCCTCCCTGTAGCGTTGATAATGAGCGCAGTGCAATGTGGCACCGCACAGTTCAACGGCTCATTTTCAGCGCTACTTTGACACGGGACCCGGCAAAGCTGGCTGCATTGCAAGTTAAAAGCGCCCCACCGGCAGTGCCGCATCTGTTTGTTGTTGGGCAAGAACACTTAGATGGCGGTGACGAGTTTGCATTGCCCGCAAAGCTGTCGCAACGGCTGTTGAAAGCACGCAGTTTGGGCGACAAACCATTAGCGCTCACGCACGAACTTCTGTACAGCTGCGAGGGGCATGTTTTGGTGTTTGTGAAAAGCAATGAAGCAGCTGCCCGTTTAACCCGCCTGATTGCCTTGGTGTCGTCGATGGTGTTTGGCCAAACTTTGGAGCCCCAAAAATGCTCGAGTGAAATGCGCGTTCAAGATCGGCGTCGGATCTTGCGAGAGTTTTCCCACAGTGATTTCGGGGTGCTGGTATGCACAGATCTCATTGCTCGAGGTATCGACATGCATATCGACTATGTTATCAACTACGACGTACCAGCTGGTCCGCGCGAGTACGTCCACCGTGTAGGTCGCACAGCCCGGGCCGGTGCTCCTGGTAATGCGTGGACTTTGGTGGCCCCGGGCGGCGAACTTAAGCATTTCCGTTACATCCAAACCGCTGTCGGTCGTTGCGATTCAACGGTTGAAGAAGTGGATGTGGTGCCAGACGTTGATGTCGAGAAGTATCAAGCAACGCTGGACGAACTTGGCCAGGAAGTCAATGGGAATATGTAGAAGTATCAGCCTATTTATTTATTTGATTAGAATGTCTGTCTTGTCTGTAAGTGTTAGCTCAGTCCCGAAAGATGGTATAACTTGGGCTCATGGAAATCACCAGAGTTGATAAGAGGTCATCATCACATACTATTTGGAAGGGAAACGTCCATAGTACTCCGTGCCTAGTGAAAAATACTGTCAATGTGGAAGTTCACTTACCCTAAACCCATTCCGATCTGAGGGCCTCCCGGGTCCAAGCAAAGGCAGGCAGGATTGCGGCACCCCGCGGGCAGCACAATCTCGGTGTACTAACGGTAAAAAAACCTAAAACCAAACCCCTTTATTAAAGCCAGTTTGCCGAATTAATGTACTACGATAGCGTAACCTGTGTATAGTTTGTAAATGAACGCCCACAAAGCAGTTGTCGATCCAACCAATGGCGAGCCGATATGCGTCCCCGCAATAAGGGCACTGAACGCGGACAACTGGGCATGGACGTTAATGAGCTGTCATGCACCCGTAGTTGCTGTTTTCGTAGCGATGAATCAGCACCTGCCAACGGTAGTGCCTTGACCTAACCCTATAATACAATGCGGTTTGCACTGCTGGACATGGCAGTGAGGGTTAGGCAAGCGCACAAACCTGTTAAAAGGACGTGCGGTTCATTGACCACGGTAAACACACCCCCCATCGTGCACTAAATAACTTAACACTTTGGTTTTCAAAGGGAGAATTAACTATGGCTACCAGTGATACCAGCAATATTGTAAAAGAAGAGCCTGACGGGGCCCCCGCGAACGGTGCCCCACCCACCGTGGATTTAACCCAGGATTTCCCCGCTAACAGTCGATTTTTGGACGTTGTTCCCTACAGCAAGACGGAATTCCCTCCTAAAGTCGAGTTTGACGACCAATCCGAGTCAACAACCCCCAACTACGCGCCATTTGTGAACAAAGTGTGGCGCATCGTTAACGATCCCGCGAACCACCGCTACATCCGGTGGGTCCAAGGCGGCAAATCGATTCTGATTGTGGACCGCGAAGGTTTCGAGAAACAATTGCTGCCGCTGTACTTCAAACACAAGAATCTCACGAGCTTTGTGCGCCAGCTCAACATGTACGGCTGGCACAAAGTCCAGGACGTCAATGCCGGCACAATGCAGAGCTCCGAGGAGCATTGCCAGTATGCGAATCCGAATTTTGTGAAGGGCCATCCAGAATGGCTTGAACGGATCCAGCGGAACCGCGGGAACCGACCCAATGGAGTCAATGGCCATCAACCGAACGGTCATCAAGCCAGCAGTTTAAATGGCTCAGAACCTACCGGGAAATCCGCTCTTTCGCACTCGCGTAGTGGTTATAATGGCGCGCCCGCGGATTCAACCGCCCAGCCGGCAAATGCTCAAGACATGAAGGTAATTCTGCGCGAAATTGAACAAATTCGAGCCCGGCAGATCTCAATTGGTGAAGATTTGAGCCGGATGCGCAAAGATAACGAGCTGTTATGGTCTGAGTACGCCCAGATGCGCGAACGGTACGACAAACACGGCCAAACTCTGCAGCACATATTCCAGTTTCTGGCGAGAATGTACGGCAAACAAGCTAAAGGTTTGCGGTCTATAGAACCGGGAATTGATCGGATGATCGACCACCCGAGCGAATATGATTTACACCAATTGTACCACGGATTGTTGCCGCAGCCGGGGTCAGCCACGGTGCCCTCAACGGGGATCATTTCCGAGTATGGAAATGATGAATTGAGCAATAAGTTACAGGAAATGGAGGAATTACAGAACCGGATTAGCGAGGAGAATGCATCCAAGAATCCGACATCAACGCCAGCACGCAAAACCGGAGTGAACCCATTGGGTCCGCGCAGTGCCACGACTTCAGAGGTAAGTCCTACATTATCGCGCGCGTTGGTGCCGTCACGCTCGGGTTCAGTCGCACCACTCACTCAATCACGACGGCCGTCCCAGATTGCATACCCGCAGAATTTAAATTACAGTGGCAATAACGAGCTGATCCGCACCAGTCCTCATCGGTATGGCTCGCCCTTTTCGCAATCGATGTTCCCGACACCGGCACAATTACAAGAACTGGTTTCAACCCCAAGTGACACTGCATCGATACACCCTGACGGCAGTGTGGCGGGGCCCTCACCAGCCCCTACGACGGCATCGGCACCATCCCCAGCAATGCCTCCATTCAATTCTCCCCATCCGGATCCGGGAATGGCCCCCCATAACTCAGTCGACTTGGATCATGTGCTGGGAGGTGAATTGGATCAGAATTTCTTCCCTACTTTTGACGATTTGGACCGCCCAAACACTCCATTAACTAGGGAGGAGCTGGAGCAGCGTTTGAAGAGTAACGAGAAGAGCTTTCAGATGCTTAACGACTATTTGGGTCTTCCGGAAACCGATGATTTGCATTTTAATGCTGACGACTACCTTGCGCCCGATGAGGGAGCGAGGGCCGAAAGCGAGGAGAAGGATGAGAAGCTGGGACCCGAACGGAAACGCGCACGCACATCGAATTAATTTATTTATTATTACCTCTATTGACCCAGCTGCATAGGCCTAATATACGTTATTTACTGCTATTGGTACTGTTTGGTTCAACTTTATTGATCTATATATGCCGACGGCATATGTTGACGTAACTTAAGTATCTATGATCCCATCGGATCGTGTGTTAGTCTGATCTACACGGGTATTGAAGCTACCCTCTGAACATGTGTGGTTCAACTAAGTTATTTTACGTACGCTGGCAGTTATGAAACTTATATTTTAATGAAGCACAAACCACTATTATGGGAGTGGTGAAACTTTATTAATGGATGAAACTTGAATTGGGACGTTTTGGTACGAGGGCAAGGGTAATGCGAGGGTGAAATACCTGGTTCCCACGCACCACCGGCCATGTTCGGGTTCCTAAAGTCGCTAAGCTCGAACATTTACTATAATTACTCGGTCCAAACGCAGCCGGCGTTTGAATCTGGATGTTGGACGGTGTATGATGCCAAACACACAACCACGCATGAGCCCGCCAGCGTGTTTGTACTTAACAAACGTAAAGTGTCGGAATCCATGAGTAACGGCAGTTCCCGACCGCGGAGTTCATCCTTGAACGAAATTTGGGATTTTGCTACACGCGGAGTCCAGCAACTCACGAAGATCCGGCACCCAGCAGTGCTGAAACTCGTGGAACCCTTGGAAACCTCGAAAAGCTCGCTTTTGTTCGCTACCGAGCGCGTTGTGGGCAGCGTGGACTCAATAAGACCGGATGATCTAGATGATTTAAGCGTTATTAGGGGTCTCACCTCGGTCATTGACGGTTTACAGTTTCTACATACGCAAATGGGCATGGTGCACTTAAACGTAACTCCTCACACGGTCTTTGCCGATGCCCAGGGCGACTGGAAGTTATCCGGGTTTGAGTTCGCTACTATTTATGAGGATTATGCCACTGGTACATTCCAATTGCCGATTTTAGATCCGCGGCTACCCACATATATCCACCCACCTTTAGACTACCTAGCTCCCGAGCTCGTTTTAGACCGCACTGTAGTGCCGGCGAACGATGTATGGAGCGTGGCGTGTGTTTTATTTGCCATTTATATGCGGCGGCCGCCAATGAAACTACGTAACAACTCGAGTGCGTACCGTGAAGAGTTGGCAACGCTGAGGTCGACGCTGAAAAGTGCGAACAACTTGCATAAATTCCCCTCCACACTTCAGCCGTACCTCAATTCCCTCTTTTGTGAAGACCCTGACGGACGTATAACGCTTGCAGTGTTGGAAACAACTACATTCTTCCAGAACCCACTCATCAAGGCATTAAAGGCCATGGACGATTTCTCGGCTCGGCAGCCTGACGAAAAGGTTAGCTTCCTTAAACATTTCCAAGCGCTGATTCCGCAATTCCCTAAGCAAATTCGCATCCGTAAAATTGTCAGGTTTGCCACGCGAGAACTCAATGGGCCGAGGGATCCCGCCACGGCTCTGCTTATGGGCAACGTGTTGTTTGCCGTGTGTGTGGATATGAGCAGGCTGAGTTTCCATGAACAGGTGCTGCCGGTGTTCACTAAATTAGTAGACTACGTGCCCTTCCAGGAAAGTGTGGCTGCAAACCTTGAAATCGTAGCTCGGAATACGAACGACAAGGATTTCTGTAAAAGCGTGCTTCCATTGCTTTTGAATGCGCTGAAAGTGCACGATGCTGAACATACAAAGCTGCAAACGCAGATTTTAAGTAAAGCCGCCGTTTATGGCGATAACCTCACCATTCCCAAACTTGAAAAGAATTTATTCCCGGCAGTGATCGACTGTTTCGCTGCCACGCCCGCGCGTAGTGTGAAAATCGCCGCCACGCAGTGTCTGGTGGTGCTGGTGAACCGCGGCGTTTCAAAGGCGTTGATCAGTGACCGGTTGATACCGGCTTTGCAGGGAATGAAGACGCGCGATGCATCTGTGGTTTTGGCAGTGGCAAAGTTATGGGACGTTGTGTGTTCGCGGTTAAGCAGCGAGCAAGTATTTACGCTCGCATTGCCGAACTTGCTAGACATCTCGTTGGCCAAAGAGTTAACGGTTGACCAGTTTACGGAGGTGATGACCATTGTTAGAGGTCAAATCGATACAGTTGCTAAGGAGCGCGTTAAAGAACTTGTGCATAACCTACCTAACGAGAACGACGACTGGTTAACTGAGCCGCCAACGGTAGCTCCATTGGTTGAGCAGAAACCGGTGCCTCCACTTCCGGGGCCTCCACTTTCGGGGCCTCCACTTTCGGGGCCTCCAAACGATAGCATATTTATGGAGCCGTTGGCTACTGCACCACCACCTCTGCCGAAACCCGGGAAACCAGCTCCATTACCGAAAACTTTGGATTCAGTTAAGTCTGCTCAAAAGTTTAAGAAGCCGCTCTCGAAGCAGGGGACACCTTCCACGATCACAGCACTGAACGGTGCTATTGCGCCAACACTGATGCAGCCGTTGGTGCCGCATAAAGCAGGTTCGCAGTCTCCCGCTGCCATGCTGTCGTTTGCCACATTGCAGCCCACGAAAGCCAAGGAGGACGATGAGTTTGGCTCATTCGTGAGTTCCACGAAGCCAGGCAATGCAGGTGGTGCCTTTGATAGCTTAATTTGATTGTATATTTTATAAATATTGCCTAGATAAAGATATTCCCTAGATAAAGATATTGATTAGATGAAGATATGGGCTAGATAAAGATATGAGCTAGCATTTTCTGCGTCGCCTTCAAAGCCTCATACCGCACCTCGATATCCGGGGATGAAATCAATTCTAACAGCCTCGCCTTCCCGCCATTACTCGCCACGACTTGGCTAGCTTCAGGGTCTTGATCCACTAAGGCCGATATATCATGGCACGCCACGGCCAACGTAGTATCGTCATGCGAGTCCACGGCCAGCTGAATGAGCTGTTTCAACACCTCCCAGTTATGCTGCTTGAACTCGTTGATATTCTCTATCCAGAAGGCCTTGTTCTTGTGCACGGGCGACCACCGTAACTTACCAGCTTTCAATTCATTCAGGTATTCCTCAAAGGTGGTCATACTTTCGAACTCAGTAGTCAGCGTCTGCGTCACATAGTCTAAATCGGCCAACAGTTCGTCATCGGTCCATTTCCTCGCGGCCACTAAATTGCATGTGCCCATTGCACCTTCAACAATCATTACCGGGACAGCAGATTTCGGCACAAATCTTAGCAAATTCGCGAGAATAGCCACGCCGATCCGCACGACTTTCACTTTAATTGCGACTTTCACCACATCCAATATCGTCGGGATCACCCTGAACTCAGTAACGAACCTTTCGGCGTTGTCCACGTCGAAGGACAAAATCCACAAGGTTAAGAGGCAGGTATACTGCACTTGTAAAGGGGCAGTGCTCATCAACTCTAATTGGATCGGAATGGCCTCGGCTTCGAACGGTTCAAACACGCTGCGATAGCGCGGATCCTGGCACAGCCTCACCAGCAATTGCATACCCAAATCTTTGATTAGGATGTCACCTTTCTCGTTTTTAAGCAAATTGTTCACAATTGTTTTATAGCACGTGTTAATGCTGGCCTTTGGTGCCAGGATTTTACTCGTAACCAGCACGGTGAGGGCCACCACGCCAAGGGTGGATATTTGAGGGTCTCGGCTTTTTAACGTGTGGGCCAACGCATCAAATGAGTCCTGGTGTAAAGCAAGGGCCTCGGAAAAGGCGGGGATCTCGTCGCCGTACTCAATTATGAACAAAATCAGGTACTTCACGATATCGTCGCGCACGTCCTTGTTCAACAGTTTGACAACGAGCTCAGCGTACTCTTTGCTTTCATTCTGCACTTTCGCTTGGCGGTTTGCTGCGCTTAGTTTGCCCAAACACTCGAACGACTGCACGGAGCTCTCGGGCACGATTTCAGTGCGCACGAGCCCGTTCCAGGGAATTGGTTTCGAGTGGACGTTGCTTATGATGTCGTCCAGCACGGGATTCTGAATCATTCGCTAAAGATAAGGCAAGTTTGGGGGGTAGGTGGCCGAGTTTCCACTGGAGCGGACCGCTCACGGGCAGGGCTAAGGCTGCTGGGCCGCAGGCGGTACAGCACGGCTCCATGATATGGCTTTGCACGCGTGATACTGTTGAAACCTATACACACATGATACGGTTGTCCGGGTCCAAGCATAGCCGCCCACCCACACACTACCCACACAACACTACCCACACAACACTACCCACACAACACTACCCGCGACAACACTGCCCGCAACAACACTGCCCGCAACAACACTACCCGCAACGCCGCTGGGAAAACCGGTAGCAAGAAAGTTTTATATCGTTTCAACTGTTCATCATAATAAGCTCTCAACCGACATCTCTTGAATTGACCAAACCTTTAACGGTTGCCTTTCCTGGAAAGGGTTCGGGAGCCTGTATATATCTATCTACTAGTCACTTCAATGTGTAAACAAAAGCGTATACCAATAACTTTAGGCCATCGAGTGCGCCGCCGCTACTCTCGCGTTATGAGCAGTCTGTATTGCTCTAAACATGCGTTCAATAACGCAGCCTGTATGCACAGGTGAAAATACCCTAAGTGCTTATATGCCGTGCAGTTCACCCCATACAATATGCGTACGGAACTTAAACTAGAGTATGAAAAGATGTGGATATTAGTTACAGATCAAATATAGGGCCAATTCGACGACATTTTGGTTTGTAACGTTATTAAAACTATCATAAAACGTCTCCTACTACACTTGAAACACTGGGACATTTGGTTTCAATATAGCTCTTACATTATCTAAATATGCACACATCTAGATCTGACTTTAATGAACTTAAAAGCGAGAATTTTGCCCACCCTACCTTATCAAACAATCAAAGCTCGCACGTGCACACTGGTTTCCTGCAAGTAATTAACGCAATGCAAGATGTTATGCGGTCGAAATTTAATCTAGCCCACTTTTACGAGAGGCAAGTCGATAATTATGTACTAGAAGGTGAGAAGCGACTATACAATTCTATTCCAAAATTAGGTGGGTATATCTTTATTCGAGCTTTTTTGTGCTGCTTGATTTAATCAACGTTACTAGTAAAACTATATTTCAGAGCACATCGGAAACCTTCGAAAACCTTAAATAGCCGAGGCGGTTCCATTACTTTCATTAAACAGGATTCACAATCTAAAGGTCCGTGTGATCTAAAGTGTTCCTGTTGCTGAGCTTGTATCCACTTCCTTAGTTTAAATACAAGCCTCGCAGTACCATCACATTGGGCTTTATTGAGTTGCACGGGTAATAAGGAGAGCACCGTCGTGGTAGCTCGAGTCTTACTTAAAGCACAGTCCGTTTGTCCACACTTTACAAGGTTGAGCAGTATTCCAAGGATAAGTATTGCCCATGGAGAGTACACTGAGGTGCACGGCTCAAAGCGAGCTTGGGAATGCGAATAAGAATGAGGTCCGCCAGTTGAATGCGAAGAAACTAAGAGACATCCGTCGGGCCCTTTTCATCGACCCCAAGCCGGACAGTGAACACTCGCGATCTACAATGGTCGTCACGCCGCCGTACTCTTCGAAGCCAGGTAAGGATATTGCTGCTGATGGGATCGCCAATGAGATCCGTCAATGCAGATCGCCCGAATCTGTCACTCAGCTGTCCAAGTTTCCCAAGGCTAATGATGCTGAGCCAGACACTGCACCGGCCACCCCCGACAGTAGCCGATCTTATGATCCCAACAAGTTCAAAGCAGCCGGGCGGTCGTTTGGCGTCCGTCGTAAGGGAATCCCCAGTGCTCTGGACATCGACGCACTGAACTGTGAAAGACAGTTCACGGGCCCGTACTCGGCAAACCCATTGTTATCCGCTCGAAAACGTTCACGGGCTGAAGACACGGAACAGGACTCTGAGCGTTCCAGCACGTCAATTGCATCCCAAACTCCAACGTCGGGAACCTCCTCATCTAACTCGACACAAGACCCGTCCACACCAGCCAAAAAAATAAAGCTGCCCCTTATCTCCGAACTGATGACCGCTGCCTTTGTTTCTCCGTCCCATCCGCGAAATTCTCTATTTTCGGCAACTGCAGACAATAAGGACCGACTTGGTAGTGCGTTTACTGCCAATCAGCAGGAGAAGAAGCAACGCTTTATGAGTTTGTGTGGAGAATTGTGGGATCTCATCCATAGCTAGCCATTGCTCAAAGTGCACTCAACATCGCGATGAGCTAAGCATATATAAAAACTATCTTATCTAAATTTTGCAACATTAACATACCATGACCTCAAACTCGTTGGCATTAGCATTCTCGCGATATCCTCCAGGCTATTCCTTGAGAACATGATACGGTCAGGCGTCCCCGAAGCGCTCTATATATTCCAGGGTTGGGAGGTGTGGCATTGCCATTTAGGGTCGAAGTACTTACATGTGACTGCTGCATATGCGTTAGTGGCACGAATCGGTTCAGTTCCTCAATTTCCTCTTCTAACACCACGTAATTAGCCCCCATAGGCCGCAAACGTATGCCGATGACTCTCTCCGTCAGCTCATTTATAGAATCTGGCTTGGAGCTCGGCTCCGAGCTGTGGAGTTACTGGCATACCGGCATTATCCAATACTTGACCCGCCCCAGCGAGGCTGAACGGTTACGAAAAGAGCTTTGGGAATGTAAGTCATTCCGTCAATGGCACGATGTGGCCCTAAAACTCGATCATGCTCAAGGTAACGACCTTTGGCGGACAAACCCGCAAAGCAATGACTATGACTATAAATTAATATCATCTATGGTGCTACGGCTGGACCAATTGCGCCAGCAGCGCCGCAACGATGAGCTCGTTGAAGTTATCCGCTCAGGATTAATTAGGAATATCGGCAGCATTGGCTCGGCGGAGCTTTACACGCGGGCCTATTCCGGTACAAAAGTGATGATAGAAAACTATGTGAACGATGTTGTGCGGTCATTGCGGCATTTGTGTATAAATGTCAAGGAGGATGAGCGCGATTACTTGAAAACTTTCTTTAGAGACGCGCGGCAGAGCTATGGCCGTACAGCGTTAATTTTGCATGGCGGATCGTTGTTCGGCATGTGCCATTTAGGTGTAGTCAAATGTCTGTTGTATGGCGATTTGCTACCTCCTGTTATATGCGGTGCTGCCGTGGGAGCGATTGTGGCCGCCTACGTGTGCAGCGTGCCCAAACATGAACTAGAAGAAGCAATTGAGAATGTTTCGTTGGCAATCGCGCCTTCTGCTTGGCATGAAGAGGCGATACCTGATCAGCCCAGTTTAACTGATGTAGATGGGAAATGTAGAGATGGAAACGGTGGGTACAGTGTGGGCACTCTGAGCAACAGCCTGGCGCGCACGATGTTTACAAAAGAAGTACTGCTGTTTCATGACTTTGTTTACCACCATTTAGGTGATATGACGTTTGAGGAGGCGTACGCCGAGTCCGGCCGGGTCTTGAACATCCTTGTCCTTCCCTTGGGATCTGAGGCCGGCACTTTTTACAACTATTTAACCACCCCGAAAGTCGTTGTGAGGTCTGCAGTACTGGCATCAATTGGTTCTAATGCAATGCCCGGCCATTCCGATGTCGACCTGTACATCAAAGATTATATGGGCAATATCTGCAAACATCCGCATTCCCCACAAGTTTTCTTACCTTCCAACCACAAAACATACGTCCCGCCCCGCGAGTCTCCCTATGCAAGGCTGTCAGAACTGTTTAACGTGAACAACCACGTTGTAAGTATTAGCCGGCCCTACTTCGCGCCACTACTGCTCAGCGGGTTCAAGTATCGAGGCCAGCCCAAGCTTTGGCAAAGATTAATTTCGTTGGTGCGATTAAGCGCGCAGTACCGCATTGGCCAACTGGCAGAATGGGGGGTCATTTCACCGTGGCTCAAGTCGATGTTTATTGATGAGATGATCCCCGGTGGGTTCCAGGTCAATGTAGTGCCTGAAAGCGATGCATTCTTTAGGGACTTCTTGTTGGCATTTGACTCGATGAATGTGTTACAGAAGGCGCGCCACTGGATCGATTTAGGTGAACGCAGCGTGTGGCCCCAGATGTCGATCATTTGGGCGCGTACCAAAATTGAATATGTCCTTGATGAGTTATACCATGAGCTTCAGCACCACTTTCGGTAGCACACGAAGGCATGCGCTCAGGGGAACGGGCATGAAGGCACGAAGGCTCGAAGGCTCGAAGGCACTATCTAGCATCATTTACAGTTATGGCACTGTTTATAGTTACGGCACTGTATATCACAGCTACATCTCTAGTACATCTCTATACGGTACTTTGTATATCTCTATACGGTACTGTATACATCTCTATATGGTACTGTACTGTATACGACATTGTATACGACTCTGTATACGACTCTGTATACGGCACTGTATATGGCACTGTATATGGCACTGTATACGGCCCTGTATACGGCCCTGTATGTATATAGTTATATCACCATCACTGCCTACGTCACTGTTTATAGCCACGGCACTGCCCAAATGCATCGAGTCACAGCGCTGTCCTGGCACCATAGTGCAACTGTTCATTCACACGGCTATGTAATTAGGCAGATGTCAAGAGTGCAATTAGGATCTACGCTTAAATATATGCTTCGATTTCGATTAGATGAACTGGAAAAGAACAGCAACAAGAGAGCCCACGAGGCCGGTGCCAGCAGCAGCCAAGGGAGCGGCCCCGTTCTTCGAGCTCTTCGTCTTCGAAGTCTTCGTCGAAGACGAGGATGCCGAAGAGGATGCCTCCGTTGTGGAGCTAGCGTCATCGCTGGCCGCCGCGTTGCCCGTGGCCGAGCCCTGTCCCGCAGTCGACACCTTTGTGGACTGCAACGAGGCCGAAACCGTCGTGGACTTGCCCTTGCACACGTACTTGTCGCCGTGGAAGTCGCCATTCGAGTGGGCCTCGTCGAAAGTCGAGCAGTTGAACACGTTGTCGCTGCTAACGATCACGCCGCCATCGACCTCGTCAAGACTCGGGAACGACGCCTTCGTGAAGTTGCCCTGGAACTCAATGGCACCCCTCACGGTCTTAACCTTAGGGAACCCAAGAAGCTGGCCGTAGTGCGTGTTGTTCGCAATCACGAACCCGCCATTGATCGTCGTCAAGTTCGCGAACGACGCGTTGCGCAGTTCCGAGTTCGAGCTGATCGTCAAGGCACCCACGGTCGCGAGCTTGTCGAACTGCAAAGTGTACAAAGTGTTGTTCACAAACGCCAAGCTCTGGTTGACCTTCTCCAAAATGGGCATGTCCACTGACGAGCAGTACCGGAAAGTCGCATTGTTCACCCACTTCAAGTTGGGCAGGCTGACATTCACCTTCGCGGCATTAAACGAGATGTCCAAAGCCTGACTGATCTGCGACGCCTTCACGGCGATTTCATCGATGTTCTTGTTGTTGTTCACCTGGAAATTGTCAACCTGCGTGAGGTTCAACCCTTCCAGCGATTTCAATGCCGTGTCGCTAATAAGGATGTTGCGCGCGTTCTGAACGCCCGAGTTGAACTGCAGTTCCTCAAGAGCGGGCAAAGTGATGAATTTCAGCGCGCCTAAATCGGTGAGCTGCGGCATCGACAGAGTGTTCAGCACAGTGAGGTACTCCAAATCCAAAGTGCCGCCGATCCGCTGCAGCAGCGGTGCCGAGAAGCTCGAGAGGTCCGACGAGTCCGTAATCGTAAGACTGCCGGTGATATTGTGGATGCCGTTCAACGTCAGCACCTGGCCGTCCGTGGTGACGGCGAGCGAGGCGTTGAAAGTGCCGCAGCCCGCAATCTTGTCCAAATCGGCTTGGGACGTGGCATTTAAGAACGCGGAGCAGTTCTGGGCCTGGGCCAACACGACCGAGGTAGCGGCGACGAGAAGGGCGCTACGGAAAACCATGGTGTGATTTTGTTTGTTGTCCGAATCTACGAGGTGGGATCGTGAATTGGGGTGATGTTGACTTTTAATAAGTCCGGGGCTGGTGTGTGTCAGCCCTTGTTTGCATATGTAGGGTTGTGAAAAAAGCGAATGGTCGGTCTACCCGCCAGCCCACATTTGTCGCTTCCGACACACCCGCCAGGCGAACCTTAACGCAGCCGAGGTTATTTTTTTCAGTTGTCGATCGAGGGAATTGCTGGTGTTGCTCAATAAAAAAATTCTTGCTGGGGTATTATTCTCATAGATATTAAAGGGGGGGTTACATTGTTTCGGTCAATTAAACAAACGCGTCGCGAGCTCAAGGCGTGTGTTCTATTTTTAGAATGCGCAACCCCCAAACAACGGATTAGTCATGTGCCGCGCGATAATGACGGAAACAATGGCACGCGTGGAATGACCGGTATGCTGCACCTGTTGCACGTATATGCCGGCTGATGGAAACAGCTCACAGCCTACCCTTTAGGGACAGTGGATAGTTCTCAAAAATTGATGCTGAAACAATGCTGATGGGCTTGATCGCACGGGCACCGGGTGAGCTTTTACGGCATATTCGATCCTATCTAGTGGCCATGGTGGTCCAGTACTTGCGGTCAACGTCACCAATTCATGCCAAACATTCCACAAACATTCCACATTTGATCAACTGATCTGCTGCCTCACTTAGTAATGTTTTTTACCCTTGCCTCCATTCCACTTCTCGTACCCGTTCGTTGATTAGGGTATCACCAGCAGCTGCTAAAAATACCAAACAATGGCTGGTTGCGTGGTAATTATCAAGCACGCCACTATTAATAGATAAGTCCTTTTGGTCATAGATATAGCCATCCACACTGCATGATTCCGTAAATGTAAGGGTTCTGTGTTCAGTGAAGTACTTTATCATGCATATATCTGCGCCAATATCTTGGGGCGTGCATACGCATACATGCGAGCTCAGTGGTTTAGCAGTTTAACACTTGACAGTGCACACAGCCTTGGTTACAGAGCTAATAGTAGCTAAATCACAATGAAATGCAGGTAGGTTAGACGCACTAACTGATTGTGCAGAGCCTTATAATATTATCAGATAGAAATAGTAGTAAATTACAATGAAAGCAACGTGTTAATTAATGCAAAAAATGACAGCCTAAGGCTGGTTTTGCTTGACCATAAGATAGTCTTCAGCGGCACGGCTCAACCCTCCATAATTGCCCACGGGTGGAACTGTTGCTCCATTTTTGATTAAAACTTCGGCGGAAGGGAATGCCGTGTCTGTGGGTTGTGCACACCGCAATGCGTGGATCACCATGGGCTCATCATCGTCACTAACTCCATTGGGGTTCGCCCTCGAAGCCAACGCCGCGCAGATCTTAACGATATCCTTCTCGGAAATTGACTTCCTAAGCATCGTGTTCGGCTTCTCCAGCTCGGCAATGTACTGCTTTTCGACATATTTCTCGGTAACGAACTTGACCCTGGCTTTACTAGATGCATCCGGAGTCAGCTTCCGCTCGGCTGGTAGTCTGGCTTCCCAAATGCTATTAATGCTGGCATTCGAAACGGCAAATAGCGCTGCGCACAAGCTCGGGTTGAACGCACCAACGTCCAAAGTCAGGCTTCGCACCTTCGAAATGTGAGCACCCAATGATCGGTGAGCCCCCGAACAGTCAATGCACAGAACCACAAGTAAATTAATGGAGACCCATTCGACATTGGCCGTGGCATTACATTCTGCACAAACACGATTGCTGGGGTTCCGTTGGATCGTGTTGTACAAATCTTCACCGGCCATGGCTGCCGGACCAGCAGATGCGATCGCCGAGGTTGGGCCATGGATGGGGCTGAACATCATTCCCGAACTTTTAGGTGGGGATAAAACCATGTTGGGGAATGGCTTAGCAGCCGTGCTCGAGGTAACAATCGGAGGCACTCTGGGCCGCTCGGCCTTCAATGACAGTTTGCGGGTAAGCGATTCAATACGGTCATTCCCCGACCGAAACCCTTGAGGTGAGGGACCCTCAGTGTACCCCATGTGGGGCAGAGGTCTGTACAATGAATCTGGCGATGCAGCCACGCTACCGTCGCCAGTTGAGTGAACGCTGTTCCTACTTCGGTTCGTGAAATGCGTGACACCTGCGTGATGCGGAGGAGACTCGGCAATGTGCATCAACGAAGGGTGTTCATTATCGCTTTCCCGTATAGGCGAGGCCGGCATGTCATCCGTACCCTCGAGCAGTGTCGAAATTGACCGGCTAATGGCATTGATCCACAACCGCATATCTTCCTCGCTCGTGGCTTGGTAAACACGTTTGTAGTTGGGCGTAATCACCTCAAAACAGAATCTACGGTCATTTCGTTGTGACTCGCGCACCCCGGCCACCAGCAAATTGATGGGCTCATTGTGAAGATCCACACTCTGCTTCCAGTTCGTGTACTCCCTTAAGGAGGATCCATCAAGGACGACCCAAAACTTGTGCCATTTCGAGTTCTGCAGAGCCTGTTTATTAACGGCAGGTTCCTGGATACCTCGGGGCCGATTTGACGCCCATAACAACCCCTCTTTGTAGTTTGCATCAGGGGAGTTCTGTCGAACATCGGTGGGAGACATGACATTATTAGTGGGCATTTGCGTCGTGGTTGGCGTCTTAGGATCAGTGGGTATGTCAGTGAGTTCACAAGCAATCGCCTTACGTCTTTGAATGCGCTCAAGCCTATACTTCTCCCATTCGCGTGCCGCTGCCTTGATGTCATTCACGACCTTGTCGATCCTGGGCCGCGTGCGAGTCTCCAATTCATTGCCCAGGGCAATGTGCGAGTCAGTAACCGACTGGGCAGCCAGTGCGAGCAGTTGCAGCATGATTTGCTGTTTTAACCCACCGGTAAGATCATTTAGGTAGCAGAAATAGTCATACCGTGCCAAATCAAACGCCCGCTTCTTAACGGCAAATTTAGACTGAATCGACTCGCCATTACGATTAAACCGCTTCCCATCGCGGTGGTTCGACAAATATTTGGACGTCCAGCTATAGAATTGGCTGCTAAACTCTTCAAACTCGCGTTTTTCCAGCTCATATCCCTTAATGTCATACTCGTACAGCCGCTGTAAAGGCTCTATTATCCTCGTCGTTAGCTCATTAAGCCACGTCTTGCGCTGCCGTTGAATAGCGTTTAAACCGCCCTCGGTATTTTGACTAAACCACTCTGCCAGAGGTGAATAGCTCGTGATTTCGAGCTTAGCGGCATCCTGGATGCTGGACCCCAGCCATTTATCGGCTTCAATTAACGCTTCCAACCTGTCTCGGGACATTGAACTGCGTTTCAGCAGCTGCTTGACACGCGCTTTCAACCCCGGCATCTGCCGTTCCATCGACGCAATGGCGCTCCTGAACTGTGGGCCATCTTCTGGCTCAAACTGGTTGGATCTACTGGGTCTCGGGGCCTGCAACAGTGTCGGGTCGGTCAATGGCATGCCATACGGCAGTTCTGGCGCAGGCTGTTGCCGCGGGTGTTTCAAGTAGCTGCTAACTGGCACATTCGTGCTGCTGCTTGTCACCCCGACGGTCTCCCCCGACGTCACTGCTGCTCCATGCAACAAAGCCGGCGGTTCATACTCAGGAACCGGCGTTGCCACATCTTCTGAGCTCTCACCGGCACCGGCTTCCGCCGCCGAAGCCTCGGAAACTTCAGAAATGTCTGCCCCCGACACATTGGCCAGCGAAATGTCTGCTGCCGACGCATTGGCCAGCGAAACGTCCGCTGCCGACGCATTGGCCAGCGAAACGTCCGCTGCCGACGCATTGGCCAACGAAACGTCCGCGGTCTGCGGGTAAAACAGGTGCTGTGCGAGGTCGTACTGCACAGGCCGCTCGTTCACCCAAATAGCGCCGCCGCTCAGCAGGTTTTCCGGTTGTTCAGCAAAGAAAAACGCAAAATGGATAGGCTGCCCGCCCAACTTGTCCTCCTGCGCGTCCCAAACGTACAAAAATTGCACGTTCTCGACTTTGGGCTCCATGGGATTTACAAACTCGCCGACGTCCGTCCAGTGTTCGGTTTGCTTTTGTTGCACGATTTGCGCTAATTCGCGGCTCGACGCAGCGTGTGCGAACACCAACTGGTGCGTTTGTTGACTTGCAGTGGTTGGAGTGAGCGCGACAGCTAGCCGCATCCGCAGCAGCAATGACGGCTGGTACGGCACTTGCAAAATCAGATTTTGCGATTCAGGGTCCTTTGTGAACCCCAAAGGCCGCTGGTTCGCCGTTTGCACGGAGTACTGGCGGCCAACGTGGTGGTACACAGCAGACACGATAAATGGGCTGGTGATCGGCGAGTTCACCACGCCCGTCGTGGCCTGGTCATCTTCATTTACGTGGCAGTCGAACTGGCTCACGCAAAAACGCAGCGGGTCCACGCAGAACGGCGTTCCCACTGAGATGGTGGAGCTGACCTGGCCCATGGAAAGTGTGTAGGTAGGCTTCTAATTAATTCAGGTGGATGAGAAATACACCTTATGAAATGGCTGAATGCTGGTTATTTGGGCCGCTAATGTGGTAAATGCTATGTGGGGGCCAATGTCTGTTAATCGCTTGTGAACGTTAATCGGTTTGTCATACTGTACTAAACCGCCGCGAAATTAAGCACCCAGAAACCGCCGCCTCATGTGGGAGACAGAGGTATGCACTGTGACCTAGACCTACGCGGCTAAGCGAACAGTTTCAAAGGTATTTTATATATATCACGCAGTAAGTAGCAGTATAAAATATTAAGCGCCAAGTTCCCGATAATCAACAGCACGCTTAGATAGGGCATCGTTAGGGCACAGTTAACACGCATTGAGCGGCCCTACGGGAGGTCGCCTAACACACACCTACGGGAGGTCGCCACACACACGAGTACTACACACACGAGTACTACACACACGAGTACTACATAGTTGTAAACGGTTATACTTTTTATGACGTTTTATATAATTTTAAGCCGCCGAATCAAACGGTTTCGACCGTGGCCTCCGCTCGTCCACGGTGTCCAGATCAAGCACCCTATTCGACGAGCTGTCGCGGAATGAGCCGGCCGGAATGGGGTGCGGCGAGTAAACTTCGAAGTCCTGGCGTTTACGCGGGAACAAAAGCTCGGCATTGAACGCCTGCTGCTGCACCTGCAAATCGGCAAATTGCTGCCTCTGCTTCTCGATCGCTGCGGTGTCCGTTTCGGGTGTGAGCAATTTCGAGATTTTACGGTCCGAATAGAACCGGTCGTACGCCAAAATGCCGACAAACGAGCCGATGCCGACTAGCCATTTGATGTAGTAGCCGAGGGGCTCTTCGGGGCCGTAATGGACGCCGTGGGCAAACCTTTTCGGTGTACGGGATACAAAGTTGACGTTTCGGGTCAATGAAGCACTTGCACGCGTGATTCTTAGCATACTGAACGGTTAGTGACAAGCGGTGTGCCAGTATTCAGTTCGTTGTGGTTGGTGCACCTGCTAACCGTATCGGGTGCTGACTCAGTGGCCATATCATGCGGCCATATCATGCGGCCATATCATGCGGCCATATCATGTGGCCATATCATGTGGCCTGCCCCCACCACCCCTCACACGCCAAACGCTCACCCGCACTGGTTGAAAGTAAACATGAATGCATTAGTTGCCGCTCATTAGTCTTGGCATCTACCAATGATCACACCAATTGTCTTAGTGCTTTTTTATATATTCCTAAACTACCTCCTACTTAGTGTGCTAATTGCCTACCTTGAAAGTATGCATGGCCAAACTGCCCATGTCCCAATGCTCACCGTGCCAGCTAATTTCCTCGCCGTTGTGGGCCGTGCCCAAAACATATAATGCTGGCACGAAATGATCAGGACTCATCTGCGCCTTCCATGCGTGCTCATGCTTTTGCCACTGATTAAGAGGGTACGCCTCCACGTTAGTGCGGTCAATTGATTTGTTTAGCGTTGCGGATTTAAACCAATTCACAAAGTCGCTCGCCCACTGCGGCGGGGTCCGATTGTAGCTAAAATAACGGAAGTTGTGCACAATGTTACCTGAACCAACAATGAGCACACCCTCATCCCGCAGCTTCGAAAGCACCGTTCCAACGCGGTAGCAAAAATTACCATCCTGCGTGCGATCAATGCTCAATTGCACCACAGGGATGTCCGCATCGGGGTACATGTGCCTCAAAACGGTCCATGTTCCGTGGTCCAAGCCCCACGTGCGGTCGTCCAGTTTGGGGGTCTTCGTACCTTTAACACCAGTAAGCAATTCAACAACCCGCGCAGCCAGTTTCGGATCTCCCGGTGCCGGGTATTCCAGGCGGTACATTTCATCGGGGAATCCTCCAAAGTCATGAATTGTTGGAGGGTGCAATTGAGCAGTCACACGCGTATCGCCAATGAACCAATGGGCCGAAACTACCAAAATCGATTTCGGTCTCGGCATAGTTTTCGCCAATTCTTTCCATGTTTGCACTGCCAAGTCGTTAGGCTTCAAAGTGATGTCCGGACTGCCGTGGCCCACAAACAATGCCGGTTGGCGGATCGCTTTGCCAACTAAACTCATATCTTGTTTAACTTGCTCTGGCTGTTCTTGAATTACTTCCTGCGGTTGTGTGGAAGCGCGGATTTTAGTGAAGCCAAACCAGAGCGCGAGGCCAATCGCGATATATATAATTGTCAGGAATGGAGGGCCGATACGAGTCACGTGGTCTGGCATGTGGCGTTTCGATAAATGGCGATTCAGGGGCGGTTTATTGGTTATGGAATCTTCTTGAACACTATTGGGAAAATTTCTAGGCTTTTCACTGGTTTCTGCCATGCTATCAAAGTGGACGCCGGAGGGTACCTTGGGGGCCTTCTTATATTCTCGGGTGATCGCTAATACCGATTATAAACCATTCGTCAGCAGACATTGCCGGAGCCCGATGCGGCTGTCCTTAATCGGAATATGCCGTGTTCGTCGTTAAAGTTCCACCCCACACGTCATTTCTCCACAACTAAAGGGGGAACTTACTCCTTTGAAACTATGATCTGTAAGCTATAAAAACCTGGGAAGTACTGTTGCGGTCGAATGCAGAGCACACTTTTTAAATATTTACATGACTACTTATGGTTAGGTATAAAATTCCTGTTTTACTTTTGGCAATATTAACAGCAGGTGGTTATTCAAGTTAAGCGCTGGCAGTTCAAACTATTTACACCCTTACCCTGATGTGGTTCCCTAGCCGATACCCCTGAGATCTTACTATGGCACACAGACGCCAAGAAATCGAACGAAAAGTGGTGTAGTATATAGTGCAGTACATTTTTAATTACATTTGCTTGCTTATCGATGGTTTTGAGCATAAAACTTGAGCAACAGCCAGTAACGCGCATGCCGTCTATACAGTTGCAATTTAAAAAGCTAGATAGGCACAAGTTTGAGGGTCTGATGGTCAGTTTCATCAAAAGAATAGAAGGTGTTTTGCGTGATAACGGCTTCGTTTCCTCAGATTGTATGAATTCGTACCCTCGTTTAGAATGAATATACATACGTCACATCTCGGTTATACAGTAAATACACATTCGAGAGTCTCCAATATAAACCATAGACTTCTTTTTAGCAGCTCACAGCCCCATATTACTTACATGAATTCATCGGATGTATAACCTTCCTAATACGGCCTTGCTCTAGGGTTGTGATTGGAATATAATTCCCCCTGCCCTGAATGGGAAAATACACGCCACGCCTCATAGGGAAAGGGTTTCCATTGTATCCTTCTAGACGACGTTCATATCGCGATTTCCGAGATATTAATCGTTAACTCCAGGCAGAGCCCGTTTCTTTAAGCGCAAAACTCCTGTAACTGTAGGTTTTGCACCGCCCAATTTTTTATAGCGCTGCTGCCTGAAGCAGGAAGGCCGTGCTGGCATTTAAACCGTGGTTAAGTCGCGTAGATATTAAGTGCAAGTGTTAAGCCCATTAAATCAATTATTGGAGGGCTTTAATATGGAAAGAAAGGTTAGACTAGCTGCCAACAGTTAGACATCCTTGACAACCGAATCCCACTCAACTTACGAGTATTATAGGATTTGCCCGTCGGCAATTTATAAACTTGTCCACATTCCATAAACGAATTGCGTGCTCGCACCTTTTAGGAAAGCACAAGACGGATGAGTTATCAACCCTTTTCCGTGTTTAAACTGCAAGGTCAATTTGGAAAAAGGTACGTTCCGCCAGTGCCCGGTATGGAAAACGAGGCAATTCCAAGACCTCGCGATGATTTACCCGAGCTTTGGCGATTGAATGAAGGGAATAATTCGCAGGATCCATACCCCAATACTTCTACGCAAAATAAGTCTATCTCAAATTCGAGCCAACCGCAAACCTCGCCCAACTCAAATCAGGAGAATAATGGTCCTAGTTTACAGCATATTGGGTACCCAACGATAAATCTTCGCAAAAGCTCATCAGATACACGCCCCCCTAAGGAAAACGTTCCCATACAACATCCATTACGTCCCCCACTCCAGCCTCCCATTCCTCAGGGCCCCACACAACCTCAGGGCCCCATACAACCTCAGAGTCTTATGAATTTACAGGGTCTTGTAAATCAACCTCAGGGTTCCATAAAGGGTTCCCTACAGGGTCCTATACAGGGTCCCGTAAATCAACGATATGCACCTCAACCTCTCAGGGGCCAACTTTCCAAGTTACCAATCTCAGAAGTTATAGATCTAACTCAAGATACTCCGAGCCCAGAGCAGGAGCATAGACGAAACCAAAGTACTGGTCAAACTCAGGCTCTCTCAAGCAAAGGCGTTGGTCCAAAAGATGCCAATGGCTCAGGACAGGTCACTAAGCAAGGTCCTCCTGAAGGTGAAGGTTTACCTATTGCGAATAAGCCTCCTACTGCGACTAACCCATCCGTTGCTACTATTTCTCCCGTTGCGAACTATGCTAGTCTTCCGAATATTTCTTCCGTCTCTAGTACGACTTATCCTGTCTCAGCGGATTCATCTGTTGGAGTGTTCATGGATACGGTTCGTTTGGCTCCTTTGGTTGAAGATCTGCAGCAAAAAATATGTTCGCAACAGTCGTGGTTTCAAGCTCTGCAGGTAAAGTTTGAGAGTCTTGCTAATCAGAGTAATCAGTTGATAAGGCAACTTCACGCTGCTCAATTAGGGATTATATTGGCACACCGGAATAATAAAATGGGAGATGCCTATAAGGTTGATCAGGAAAACCAGCTTGTTCAACAATACCTCAGGGCTATCCAGGAATTTCATAGTCAAAGTGCAGCACAATCCCATCAATTGGCGTCGCTCGCATCTTTAAATGTGCCGTTTGTTCCCCAGTTTTATGGATTTCCTAATGGGCTTCCGGGTGCAAATTTGGGACCCCAAGAGCTGCTGGGAAGCTCAACACCGGGCATTTCCAATGTTGCTCTAACTGGTCAGCAAAACTCGTTTGTTCCACCGGTGCAGGCAGGGCTAGCAGGGCAAAATATTCGTGCAAATGGTATTTTGGACCCAGCTAGATCATTCACTCGCAGTAATGTTGAAGCAGGTGTCAGTTCTTCTCCCGCTGTCAGTACTCAACCTCTGCCGCCATTATTTGGTCCTCAACCATTACCGAGAATTGAGCAATCAAAGAGCCCTGCTATTCGCAAAGAAGATTTGTCTGGTCGTGAAAGTCAGAGAGACAGTGGTCCAGCGCTCCCTTCGGCCATCCAACCTCCCGCTTCTTCATCTGGCTTGCAGTCGCAACCCCTGAGTTCGCCACATTCTGTGCCTCCAATGCCCAGAGATTGCTTAGAGATTTCTGCAGATGATCGAGTCAAGCGGATGAATCAAAAAAGAGAAGAATTTGGAAATGAGCTAAATCGGAAACTGGAGGATCTCGAGGAAATGTTCCGAAATGGGGAAATCACGTTAAGAAAGAAAAATGCTGCTGTCGTGCGTCTTAAACAGGAGTATCAATTTAAAACGCATCAAATCCCGCGAGATGCCAGCCTATACAAGCCGGCACGATATGACCCGGTAAGAGCCATATCATTCGATGACACCTCCAAATTCTTCATTGAAACTAGCGCAACACTAGGGTTAAACCAGCCTGTCACACATAATGCTTCTACCCCAGTTAACTCGGATCGTCAAAGGCAAGTTTCTGCAGTGGCTAATAGTGCGGATGCTAACGGCTCCCCTGAAGGTCGACCGTTGAGCAACGGTACGCCGCAAATACTGGATACCAAAACTCCAAACAAGGTTGCTCGCAAAAGGAGTCCAGACGAGTTGGATTCGGAATCACCTCCAAAGCGGCCGCGGCGTAATTTACGGCGTAGAACAAAATTCAGTAAGGATGAGAGTGATGTTTCCGAGGAGACTAGTGAGTCTGATGACAGCTCGAACGAGGAATCTAGTGAAAGCTCCGGTGAAGTATCCGGTGAAGTATCCGGTGAAGTATCCGGTAGAGGCTCGGCCGAAAGTGCCGCCAATAGTACTGCAGCAAGCGTGGCTGGGGATAATGGTTCTGGTTCTGAGGAATCCGATGAAAGTGAATCCGGCAAAGAGGAACCAGCTGTGGGGAAAAGAGGAAGGCCTCGTAAAACACCGGCGAATACTGCTATATCTCAACGTGGTACTAGTACTCGTGGCGGCAGGGGAGCCGCAAGAGGAGCCACAAGAGGTACCGCAAGAGGAGCTACAAGAGGAACCACAAGAGGAATCACAAGGGGAACTACTCGGGGAACTACTCGGGGAACCACAAGAGGTACCGCTAGGGGAGCCACAAGAGGTACCACTCGCGGCGCTCGGGGAAGCACTCGAGGCGCTCGGGGAGGCACTCGCGGGTTTCCATCTCGTGAGGATGTTTATGTGCACATTAGCAATGGTGCCCCTCCTCCAGTTATGCCGATGACAACCGATGAGTCTAGCTCCGATAATGAAGCTTCAGAAGGGTCATCAGATGAAGAAGAAATACCAGATGATGATGATGTATCCGATGGTGACTCCGATGACACACCCTTCACGTCTTCCACAATATATTCGAGGCAGCACCGAGAATTGGTTAAAGAACGCGCGAAAAGTAGAAGATAAGCCAAACAAAAGTAAGTTATATATATGAATATTAATTGGTAAATAGGTTCTCAGCATCTTATCAGCTTCGATCAAGCCCTAAACCGCATTTCTATGTGTTGAAATTCAATGTCATGTGATTCCCTACCACCTTCAGTAGCTAGTTAGGTAGGATATAGTTTTAACCGTTTATAATGAGGCCTACCAGCACCCATAAGGACGGGGCCCAGCCATAGCTCCTTATTCGACTCTCATTGTCTGGCTGCTGGTACGCGATATGGCCATAGATTTCCTGCTACACTGACTCGGTCAAACCCTAAACCTCATATACATGCTCTATGCTTGTGGATCGAACGGGAAGGGTCAACTAGGACTCGGCCACGACGAAGATGTAAACGAATGGAGCGTTGTACCTATTAACGTAGAGGGTCCTCTGCATATAGCTGGAGGTGGGAACCATACTGTTATTATAGAATTAAATACCGGCAAGGCGTACTTGTCCACTAATAACCGATTTAACCAGTTACCGCACCCGCACGGCGGTAAATGGAAATTGGCAAGTTGTGGTTGGAACTTCTATGTTTTGATTGACCTTAATGATAGAGTATGGTCTGCAGGCTATGGAACGAAAGGTGAATTGGGAACAGGTGAATGTGATTGCAATGAATTAACGCAGTTAAAGTGGGAACCGCCTTCCAGCATAGCTGCAATTGCATCTGGTTTAGCCCATACGGTTGTTCGGTTGGGTGATGGACAGTTGTATGGATGGGGGGCCTCTCGAAAGGGACAGGCCGGGAAGACTAGTGCAACTGTGACTGAACCCGCAAGGTTTCCCACCAACGTTCTGGCATATTCGCATGCGTGCGGGCGGGATTTTACCGTTTTTATTGATACTACTGGTAGTGTGCATATATGGGGCAACCATAGATGGTTGCAACAATTGGAATCGAAGGCATTCCCCATGTCCAATGTGCAGTGTGGATGGTCTGTTGTGGCAATTGGCTGCCAAATTTGGGGAAACAATAGCCACGGGCAGCTAGACATGCCTTCAAATGCCACGCAATATGCATTGGGCAGCGAGCATGGGTTATACGTACTGGAAAATGGCTCTGTGGGTGCGTGGGGCTGGGGGGAGCATGGCAACTGTCCGGCACCCAAAAAGTTTAGTGGTAACCTTCAAGTGTTTTGTGGCTGTGCTACCTCTTTTGTGAATACTTATTAGCTTATTTATATATGTCACAGGCGTTTCTTGCCAGTATGCTACAAAAGCAGTTGCCTTAAATGGCGCGACACACTGGTAATATGTATTATCCTGAATGATACGATCTCGAGCGGTAGTATAAGGTGCAATTCATTGGTGAATGCATCTTTCTTCAACGCCCTTTGGGTGAAAAGGAAAAGATCACGCGTTTCCCTACCCTAGGTTTTACCTCTCGCAGGGGTTACTGGGCAGCCATGGGCATTTTCCACTTTTGAAGAGACACGCGATGCACATTATACGTATAATTCATTCAAAGCTGCAATTCAGGTTTTCTGTTTTGGAAAATGCTCCTTATTTCTCATTTAGTGTACCTGTACACTAAGACCCATATCTCTCAAGGGTTAGGTCTAGGGCAAGTGCAGATTGAATTTCGAGAAGGTATCGCTCACCAACGTCTAATTAAGCAACCCCGGCCATGTTCGGATACGTTTGTGGTGGCCGCCCAGTAGAAACAGTTCTTACACAAGTAGAGCCTACCAAATTTGTCTTCACAGTTCCAGATGCAGCAAAAATCAATTACATTTCCATATTTGTTCTCCCCGGTGCCCAGATCCCCGTAGAGGCCTCAGCAGCTGTTTTCGTGAAGTTGCCGACAACTGAAGACTTTCAATTGCTCGGAGCGCTTACCAGCAGCAAGCAATCGGCCATCTTCAAACTAAATATGGGTGCCATGGCCAGTACGTATAATGATGTGGATGTAATGATGGATGACGATGAGGACACGCAAACGGGAGATGTCTCAATTACGTTTGGAATTTCCTTAGAGCCTATAGCTCAGGTTGAACAATACTTAACTGCTCAAAAAGTGGCCGCTGGGAGGCAAAGAAAACAGATTGCTGCACCCTCAGCGTCTGCTTCAGCGGCTTTGTCGGCCAATGAAGTGGTTATTTTAGCGAATAAAATCGTCGGGCATGCGTATAACTTCTTAGCTAGCTTTGTGGATCCTCAGGGTAAAGTCCCTATCAAGGTGTTTGACGATTGGTGGAATAAATTTAAATCCAGGATGGCAGCAGATCCCGACTTCTTGTCATCAATTGAGGCTCCATAGAATACAAACGAATCTCAAAAAAAAGGTGCCTAACTTAGTAGTCCCCGCTTGTGTACTTAGATCTTGCATAAGTGGAGATGCAGATAAGGTTTGTTAGATCCCCTGGTTGCTTGATCTAATCTACAAATATTTATAAACCGTCATTTAGATCTTGGATTTGTATATTCAACAATATTAACACTATGGTTGCCATACTTGCATTTCTCAGTTTGTTGTGTCTCTCCTTAGCCGCGGAACTGGGTGTGATAACACCTCACTTCGGAGAAGTCTTAAGGATTGGAGTTCCATGTACGTTGCGATGGAACGTGGGCTCAACATCGCATTTCGTTGATTTAGTGCTTCGCTCGGGTGATCCAAACAATTTCGATACGGAATTTGTGGTTGCTGAAAGCCTGCCCAACACGGGGGAGTACGTATGGACGGTTCCTCCGACTACACGAACTAACGTTCCATTTAGCTTGATGATTCGCGACTCGCAAGATCAAACTGTAGCCAATTATAGTCCGTTTTTCGTCGTTATGCATGCTGGGTTCAAGATATCTCAAGATGACTTCACGCGTTTAGTTTCATCAGCCATTGGCGCAGCCCGAGCTTCTCAAGATCCGTTTCGCTCTATTGTCCGCTCCACCACTCCTACAGCCCACAAAAATGTACTTTCATGGACCCTGAATACGCCTACACCTGCCGTTCCTAAAACATCATCAGTTTCTCCATCCACGCAGGCACAACAACTATCTAGCCTTCTGAAGCATGCCACATCGACATTGAAACCGAAGTTGATCTCAAAAACCTCTTCAACAGTCTCACATCTCATTACGAGCTCAGCAACTAGTTTCGATCGAAATTCCAGTTTTCGTAGCACCTATCCACTAAAAACATTCAAGGTGGTTTTTAAAGAACTTCAACACCAAAACTCATCATCTACGGACGGTTTCGAGTTCGACGAGAGTCAGGATGACGATATGCTCATAGTTGCCGATGGTTCACAGAAGAGCGCATCTGCCGCGATTCCTACAGCGCTGTCCATCTCAAGTGCACCATTCAGTGCCAATCCTCCGCGCCCCAAGTCAGTGAATGCTGGATTTATCCAAGGCATTTCCTGGTCTCGTGTTTTGTGGCAAGTGGTTGCGGCACTACTGTTTTATTTATGATTTTAATATGTTGCGTGATCCACTACACAGACCACCTTCTCTTTAGATTCTGGATGTGTGGCCACGAATTCGAAAGCCTCGGCTGCGTCTTTCCAGTTATACAGCTTCGTAGTACATTTCAGCAGGCCATTGCGTATCTTTGGCAAGATGTGCTCATTTAGGTAGTCGCGGTGCTCGGTGAACTTCTCTGGCTTTATGCATCGGACGTTTGAGCATTTGAGCTGCAGGCTTTTGAGCACAAGCAGTTCATGCTGTTGGGGATTTAACTGTAACCACGATGAAGCCGATTCATCCTGAAGCTGCACGCTGCTTGCTGGTGCAATAACAATGCGGCCCTGGGACCGATACATCTCCGGGAATATGTGTTTTGGAATCTGTCCTAAGAAGATTGCTGCCTCCAGGCCCTTGTTATCATAGCTGGCCACGGCCCTGTACAGCGAACCGTCATCTTGCTTGTGGACCACGATCTCGTCAAAAAGTGCAGCCTTCAGTGCCAAATGCGCAGGCCCCTCAGCCTTGGCTTGATCTGAATTGACGATGCAATGAACTCGGCGGCAACCGATAAGTTGGGCAAGATGCACTGTGGCCTGGCCCCGGGGACTCATTGCATCAAATACAATAATACGCTCCCGTTTTGCAACTAAAGCATCTTTCTTCAGCAATTGGTACGCTGAAAACCACTTATCTGGTAAGCTGGCGGCCTCAATGAAAGAAATCCCCCGGCCAATATGCAACAATGTGCTCAAACTACAGGTAACGAATTGAGCCATTGCGCCGCCAGCAGGAACGTATCCAAACACTCGGTCACCGACTTTGAATGGAATTGCATCGTTCACGGAATTGAGCTTGACTACTATTCCACTGAACTCGGTGCCATAAAGCTTGGAATCGCTCTCAGTGCGTTGTCTTAAGACATCATCACTTGTCACTCCGAAACAAAACACTTTTACCAGGGCCTCATTGGGTTCTAATTGAGGCACTGGTGCTTTGCTCAGTTTCAATGATGCGTCAATGCTCTGCATTGTTTGGGGAAAGATGCGTGTTGTGTAGGTGTAAGTTAAGAGTTAAAATATATTTACGGAATATGTGCATCCTTTCAGGACACATCGATCGCCTACATTGGTATTCAACGTTTAGTATCATTGTGTACACTATATACGTACACGGGTCAGTTGGGCCCTGGTAACCGCATCCCCGTTCCCCACCCCTCGTTTTCGAGAACTCAGGGTATTGAGCAATAAGACGTGGCTGGCTCAGGGTTAGGAATTTAATATCAATTAAGGGTTAGGTCCAATGTGTGCTTAATGACTGGACTCAGACGCGTCGGGTACAATTTAATTGTGGAAATTGATGAGATACGCACGTTAAACACCGCCCGTAAGTGACCGCCAACATCCACAAAAAAAAAAAAATTCACTTCGCGCTTCAAGTCATTTGAACAACGGTAAAAGGTTGATTTCGGGCTCTAAAGAACGTATATATGAATGGCTCTACCATCAAGCGTGCCGCGGTTCGGCGTGAACCGCAGACTCCGCGCAAAAGCTTAAAAGTGGACCAACTTTTAACTCCGGAATCGACTCCTCAAAAAGTCCCACAGTTGTCGTTTGATTCTCCACAGTCGGAACGTAATGAATTGGCTAGTTACGATGCGGAGGTGCCACCAACACCAACCAAGTATGAACAACATTTTGAGTCGAAATTTTTCCGCGGGAAAGCATTATTCCAACGCGGATCCAAGATTCGCAAAGTTGTGGGCCGGTACGACGAACGGCAAATCATAACTGAACGGCTCACCCACTGCCTCTCTCATCACACGAGCGCGGCCCTCTACGTTTCCGGCCTTCCTGGCACCGGGAAAAGTGCCCTAGTTGGCGAAATCTTGGCCTCAAAAACAGTAGCTAAGCACGGCAACCATTGCCGCATCGCATCTATCAATTGCATGACGATCGACAAGCCCGACCAAACGTATACCGTGATTGCTAAAGAGTTTGGCTACCTCAACCGCCGTGCCCATGCCACGAAGGCAGAGGCCTACGATTTGTTGAACTTAGAATTTACGAAAAAACATCTCAGCCATATTCTTGTCCTTGACGAATTGGACCGCATTGTTACCACTGATCAAGAGATCTTGTTTAGGATCTTTGAGTGGTCATGCGGCACGGGAACGAATCTGGTGGTTATTGGCATTGCCAATGCCATTGACCTAACCGACAGGTTTTTACCGAGACTCCAGGCGCATAAACTCAAACCGGAAATAATTGCGTTTAAGCCATACACTGCGCAGGGAATCACCGAGATTATTGAGGCTAGGTTGGCCCAGCTCGACGAGAAATTGATCCACCCTGCAGCAGTAAGGATTTGTGCTGCGAAAACTGCGGCCAACTCCGGCGATCTCCGTAAAGCATTCGATGTGTGTCGCAGGGCCATTGAAGTTGTGGAAGAAGAAACCCAAAGAAGAGATATTGAGGAAACAGAAGCGATGGTAACCACAAGGCACGTTGCGCGCGTGTGCCAAACTGTGTTCGGCGGGGTTGATGCGCGCGAGCGGCTGCGCCATCTAAACTTTCAGCAGCAGGCCGTGCTGTGCGTACTATTAAAAACCGAGCGGAACTCGTTAACTCCGAACATTACTGTGCTGCAAGCGTTCGAGGAGTACGAATTGAGGTGTGCAAACAATCCCGTCATCAACAGTTTGTCGTACCTGGAATATCTTGAGGTAGTGAACGCACTGGAGTCAGCCGGGTTAGTGGCAATTACGGGATTCTGCTGCAAGAAAGGTCTAGGATCGCGCGTTATTCGACGCGGACGCAACAGCGCCGGCGCCCACTGCTCTACAACCGGCGACGGGTTTCGTGAAGATTACGGATTGCGGAAAATCTCGAGCCGGGCTCAACTACTCGACGTCGTGAACGACCTCAGCGATAACGACCCATTGCGGTCGATTTTGTTGGATTAATTCAGTGGTTTACATACTATACGATCTAAATACGAAGAGAACGCTGTTTAGATTTAAACATTGGGTGTGCAATGCAAAACCCGAATAGTGTTGACAAGCTTCTGCGGAGAGGTGCATGGTGGCGAGGTCATGTGGTCCAGCAGCACGGCCTATATAAATGATCGGCAACATATAAATTAATAAACCAGACAATGGCTAACAACGAAGAATCTCCTCAGCAAAACACCCAAGATCAACCGCACGTTCCTCCGGGCGTGGTTTATGTGCCTCTCCACCGAATGCGTGGCACCGGTCCCGGGCCGGTCATCCCGAACTTCCCCCCCCGGGACGCTGAGGCTGAGGCTCGCAGGAGGGCCAGACTCGAGGAAGCGAGCAAGAAGGGATCAATTCTTGAAAAAATCCATCACTCGGGGCTGGAAAACAACCATTTCCCGGGGGAGCGGGGGCCGGGCCTGCCTGATTTAGAAAATGTCACAAACAAGCAATAGCGACAAAAGACATCAAACACCATTCATAACAAGCCAAAGCTATACAGAAACAAGCCAAATTGCGTACAAAAAAGGCAATTTATCCAGCATACATATACATAACAAGCGAATCCATACATACAAGCGAATTTACACATAACAAGTAAATTCATATAACAAAACACTCACCAATATGAGATCCCAACTTGTACTGCGAGCTATTCGTACTGTGGTCTTCGGCAAACCAAGTAGCACCATTATAGTGGCCTCATATACACCTCTCTCATAACAGTATCATGTCACGCACCATATCATGTCGCCCTCCGGTTGCCCCCGTGCCATGTGTAATTATATTCGTGATATGACGAAGAGTCTACACAGTACGAAACAACATGAACCACAAAGTTACCCATGTAAGCTCCGCTCAAAAATTTGGAGGACTCTAGGAAGTTGTCATGACAGTTGTCTACTGGTTACGGAGGGCCACAGAGTCCACGTAGTACGGAAAGCGCCAGTTCCGCAGGGTTAGGGCCATTACATGATGTACACACTGATATATAGCCAGCTTGTGAATATTTGGTGGTATTTGTCACACCAATGGGAATCCCCATCCGTAGGAGGCCCACGTGCACGTATCGGCGTCATTACATTGACCGGCGTCATCATAGGGACAGTGGTTTCAGTGGCGACTTTGCTGCCTATGCACCTAATAAACTTGCCGTGCTAGTGGATGATGACGGCTGGCAAAAATTGAAGGCATACAACACGCATTCCCGCGAATTATCCCCCATGGGAAACGCTCTCTGACTCAGTGTTTTTCGGAACGGGTGTTCCTATCAGCAAGTACGGCGAAGCCTGCGCTTTGTACATAGAGGACATATTTACATGCCAGCTCGGAACCCATTTACACCCCGCAATACACTTTGAAAAAGAATTGATCAGCTTGGCGATCGGTGAAACCCACGTGTTGTGTGTGACGGAGGACAAAGAACTCATGGCCGTGCCGCACAGCTGTAGTGAGTGCAGACTCATCGACACCTTAGGGCGCATTACACGTTTAGCAGTGCAGCGCTCAAACGTGGTTCTAATAGTGGAGGAGCACGACCGCTACTACCTAGTTGTGGTTCCCATTACCGAATTGCTGGAGCGGGGAGTGTCGTCGCTATCGAACGCTGTCTTGCTTGAGAGAGAGCCCCAAAATTTGTTCATCACCGCTCACGGCAACATAATTGCCGTCGTTTTAACGTGCATAACGCTTGTGTTTGATGTTCAGAATCTGAGAGGTTCTGTGCACCGCATTCCACTCATAAGTGTCGAGCAATATCCTCAAGCAGCTATTTCTGATACATTGCACGAGCTGTACCTGGTTAGTAGCAACATACGACGCATTGTGAATTTGCATAACTTCCACGTACACGAGTTCTGCAAGCCTGCTCTTCCATTGACTCCCGAACAGATGAATTTGGACGAGTAACGCATGCTGTTTTACTACGACCATATCGATGTGTATGACGATCGCTTATTTATCCCCTATGAAAGCGGCGTGATCGAATCAATGCCGCCGCGGTAGCACCAACTAGTATACACCTATCAATACAATGCATTTATAACACCTACCAACACAAATGAGCGCAGCTTTCAGTGCGTCCACTCGTGTCATGCCAATTGCCTTACTCACTTCGAACTCACTGGCATCAATAATTGCCGCGATTCCATGCCGATACTCTTGCAGCTCGTAGTAACGGCTCTATTTGATTGATCTAAACAAACATAAATATTCAACTGGTTAAGCCAGCTTAGGTACTATCGTTCTCGTATATCCCAGCAGCAGCGTGTGTCTTGCCGCGACCCTAACATCTAACCACCCACGCTGTACGCTGCACACAGTGTATATACAACCACATCAGTAAAGGTGAATTAGCACCTAGACCCCATTAAAACCCAGTGGATTTATATTAAACAAAACATGACCGACGAACAGTCCACTTTGCTCGCCTCAGAAGCGCCAATAATCGCCCCCACAGCTAGTACGGCGCCCCGCGAGGAAACTTCCCCCCCCATGCCGCCTTCTGCACCAACAACCATACCAAACACAGCATCAACAAACCTTCAAACACCCACCGAAGTGCCAACTTCGTCGCTCAAATCCTCGTCGCAAAACCATCACTCGCATTCCCAGCCTGCCATCACCGCCCACAGCGCTGCAGCGCTCTCGGGATCGCCGCACAGTGCGTTTCCCACCACGCGGCTGTCGTCTTCGCGCTCGGCAACCCATGTACGCCCCGATTTGCGTCGCCACAGCTCGCTTGCTGAGCATGTTCGCGAGCACAAGAACCAGCAGCGTTTTACCACGAACGACGTGCGCAAATTCTTTGACAAGGACGCTCCGTACGAGGTTGACGAAGTAGGCGACGAGCGCGAGCTTTTACGGCACCGCGAGCGCGATCAATTCGGCCGCAAAATGTCTGTGCCCGAAAACTCAAATTTCTTGTTCCGCACGGGCTCGCATATGTTTGTTCACAGCGATCACGGTGAGTTATCACCCGTGGCTTCGATCCCCGTCAGCTCAATGAGCCACCCAGCCAGTAGAACGGCGAGCCGAACTGCGAGCCATACAGTTAGTCGAACTACGAGTCGCACGGGTAGTCGCACGGGCAGCCGGACGGGCAGCCGGACTGCCAGCGCTTCAAATAGCGATTCTGACAACGAATACAGCGAATATTCGGACGACGACGTGCTGTTTATTGGCCGGCATCTACGGCATAGGTTGGGCATCCCGAATGAAGATGATGAATATGATTATGATGATGACGAAAACCCGTTTGATAGCGACATTGAGCCGCGATTGCGCGGAGCGGCTAGGCTGGCTGATGTCGTGTTGGTGGATTTGCTGGGGTTTGACCGGGCGAAGCCGAACACGCCAGCGGAAAAGCAGGTGCAGCGTGAGAGCATGTCGGGGATGTTCGACCCGACCTTGGCTCTGGCGTTGTTTGCAGCATACGTGCTCAGTTAAAGTGTACATACTTGTGTAAATGCGCTACTGTTATGGATTTAGTGTCCTTTAGCGAGGCAGCCTTAGATGGGCCTAAAGACAGGAAAGTGGGAAGGTACATCCAGCCCGCTAACAGTTTAAAAAGAACAGTTTATATTTTTGATGTGTAGAAAGCATGCACAAACACTATATGGCCAGCTCTGTTATGGTTCTAGTGGGCCCTCTAGGGACGCCCTGAGGCAAGCCAATGTGAGGGGCATGCGTCTCACCCACCAGTACAGATATAAACAAATTAAACAGTTTATATTTTTACTGTGTGGAAATTATGCTCAAGCACTAAATGTTCAGCCTCGTTATGGTTTTGGTGGGCCCTTAAATGAAAGGCTCTCAGGCAGGCCGATGTGAGGGGCAATTATTTCGCCCGCTATCGAAATAATGGACAATGATGTATACCAATCTAGACAGTTACTCATTATCACATTGTATACTAATTTAGACAGTTACTCAAGTCATATTCATTCATTTCCTCAACTGTGTTAGTGCTCTATCAGTGTCTATCAGCTTGCCAGTGCCTACCATGACTGAGGAGCTATATATTGTTCCGATACACATTTCTAATGATAGGGCGATGCTTGGATCAATCATCGTCAGGCGGCGATCGACCATCAAGTGAAAGTGGAAATACAACGCTCATGTGACGCTAAGTATAGATACCGTTTAGTTATAGTACAATGCTGCTTAGTTATAGTACAATGTTTAGTTATAGTACAATGTTAGTTATATTACAATGTATAGATACGATGTTTACTCATAATGGATTCAAGTGAATGAGTTCTAGTAAGTACAGGTTCAAGTACAGTGTGTAGTGTTAACTGAAAAAGTAGCCTGCTGAGTTCACAGCATTCAAATCAAATGATCCTCTCAGCGGCGGCGAAGGGAACTCCAGGGGGACCCAGAATTTCACCGATTTTTTACCAGGAGTGCCGATACTAGCACCTTTGTCGCTCCACTTGACTTGTTCTTGACAAGTACGCTGCAACTCAGCAAGCTCAGCATTCGTGCCGGCCGTGAGCTGCCTTAACTCCGTTTCTAAAACCTCGTTTTCATTTTTAACCCCGCGAAATTTGATGATTTTATCGTAGGCAGTGCCTTGGTACACAGTTGCCAAGCACATATACCCATCGTACCGTGCTTGCCACTCACGCCACGTCGTTTCCAGCACGTCATTAGCATGAATGGCAACAAACTGTTCACGTAACACTCGATTCATCTCGTCGGTGGTGCCGGCATGCGTCCAAAAGCTGTCGTGAATCGCGGCAAAGCTGTAATTAGAAGGCATGGCCTCAGCCGTGGCCAGCATGTGCGCGGCATCAAGAGAATGCACGAAGTTTGCGGCTACACCCAGTTTGTGCCGGCTTTTGTCACTGGCAGGCAAATGGAATGGCGAGGGCCAGAAGAAAGATTGCAAAGGCGTGCGGATCGCCATGTGTTTGGTTATTGCGTAGGGCTGGACCACGGGGAACCCCAGTGGTGACGTCCACACCAATGCGGGAGACCCATACGACCTTCCCTTTGTTTCTTGATCCTCACCTTCATCAGCGTCTGCATCCTTCTCGGCTTTAGTAGGAGCTAGAATGTGATCTGCGCGAGTTGCTTCCATTAACCGTCGCGCACAGGCCACTAACCATGCCTGCACTTTACGTTCAGCACTGAACATTCTTTCCAGAAGCTGTGCCACATTCCTGGTGACCTTGCGCGCTTCTGTCACACCAAGACCATTGAGTTGTTCGGCCATACGCATGGCGGACCCGCCATAAAAGAAGATGAGCACTGCTTTCTTGATCACTGAACGACTTACATGCTCATCCATCTTCTGCGCGACTACACTGTAAACATCGTTCAACTCAGCGCCTTTCAAATTAACCATGGCCGCAGTCGTATCATCTCTAGCTAGTGCCACCAAATGCTGGAGCCCATTACTGGTTCCATCCAGCTGAATTGGTAATTTGCTATGGTACTGAGCCGGATCAGCACACATCCAGGCGGCATGGAGATCAATGCATGCCGCCAGAACCTGGAATGGCTTCGACCCTGCTTGCCACCATTCATTCTCCAGTGGGCTAGTGGCAGCATCGATGATATCGGCACGATGTGCATCCACCCATTGCTGCCGCTCGTCGTAGGTTGCCAATTTACATTCACCATAAAGGTTGGCCACATGGATTTTCAGCCATTTGAGGCCCTGCGGACCCAAAGGCTTACTCTCGCCAAACAAGAATAGTGCACGAAAGTACTCGCTACCCATGTAACTCAGCAAAGTCTCACTCATGGGGTAGCACCGGCCTCGAAAGTCCGCGTAGTGGGGTAAATAGAACTTGCGAGTGCCAATGGAATGGGCTAAGGCCAGGGCCTGCCGCCATTGTGCATCCCTAGTTCTCATTTCCCTCTCGGTTTTCTTGGTTCGTGCCGAGGGATGGTCCGTAGTGGGCACTTTGCCCTGTTTAAACAGATTTTCTAAAACGGCTAGCACTGACCGATTGATACTCCACGACTGCTGTTGTAATCTATTAATACCATTAAGCTGGGCAAGCGCTACTTTACTCTCAATGGCCTCTTCAACTGTGGCTGCACCCTCAGTACTTTGTGAAGTGACGAGCCTTAACCCGCGTTCATACAAGTACTGATCCGCAGATTTAGTGGAAGTCCACGGTCGGGGGGGCATAAATTGTACCGAAGGGCTGACATGATAACAATGACCCTTCAATTGCGAAAGCAACGTGCTGTTAACCAGCACAATGCCTCGTTTTGTGTGGCCCGACATGTACCAAGTTTTCCAAAATGCCGGTCGACTGAGTAGCCGGCCATTAAACAACACATCAAACTGACAGTGGTTAAGAGCCAATTGAACCCAGAACGCACCCAAAATAAGTTTTTGTTTAGATGTCCATGGCTGGTGGTTTAAAATATTCCACAAAAACTCACTTCGTGCATTGAAATAGGGCATTTTCAATTGCTTTGCAGTACGTTTCAGCAACTCGGATTCTAAAACATTGCCAATTGCGCGACAAAACGCAGCTAAACTCTGGGGAAACGTGACTTCCACTGACGATGCAGTGAATTTCGCCAAATATTGGGCAACAACTTGGGCCTGAGCACTCAAATTTAGACCTGCCTGTGCCAGACACGCATAGTCATCAAATTGCCACTGCCGTTCAGCGACACGAAGTATCTGCTCTTGCCATTTGGCAGCGTAAGCTGGTAGTACTGAGTTATAAACTTCATCTCGATCTGGATTATTGTGGAATGTGAAAAAAGACTCAATTCTGTTCCACAGCGAGTAATCTTTTAATTTCTGCTGAGATTTCGGACCAATTGCCTTTAAATTCGAAGATGCAGCAGCCAGCAGCACGCAGTATTCCTCTAAAGTATCGACTTTCAGCTGATCTGCCCAACTTTCCAGCCTAGTTTTTGCTGTTTGATAATTTTTCGCACTTAAAAGTGCCTGAAATTCTCGCGGGCGCGGATCAACCGGCTTTTGCAGTAGTTTATTGATCGTGGGCAGTCGCTGCCGTGGGGTTAAAACCGAGGAAAGAAGATGATTATTTCGGGGAACAAATCGACATTCGGTGGGACTCCACTGCATTAAAGTCCATTTAACCTTTCGCATAAGTGAATATGCTCATGGATTGGTGCTGAACTACCTATGTTACTATAAACCGACGCGCGAAACCCGTTCGCGTTTGGAAATTTCAGGGTAAGGTTAAAACTATCGTGTCGCGTACTGGGCTAAGCGCGTACAGGGCGTATAAGGCGTACAAGGCTTACAAGGCATACAAGCAGGTATATAATAAGATAAACATAGATAATTAGACATGGAAATTTAAGCACTAGGGTGTAAACACTGACTTGTATACAGATTTAACACTGCTGTATAAACACAGGGGTGTATTAAGGCGTTTTAGGTGGGCATCAATGTCATTTTGACTATGTGATGGGATTACTCCCCTTTTAAGCACAATCGCGTACTAATAAACAATAAGTCTATATCATTTTATACTTTTAAGGATTACTCCCGTTGGTTATTTTGCTTAGCTTGGTCTAGAGCGCTGAGCACAAACAGGCCGTGCGGGTCATTCAGCAGCCGCGTGCGGTATGGCGCAATGGATGCCGTGAACCGCGTGGGGAAACTGGGAATCTTCAATTTGAGCAACTGCAGAATAATCTCCGATGCAATGGGGTGCTTGCAGTACTCATACGCCTTCGAGAATATTAAGGCTAATGCACGCCCGCGAGTTGAACTTAGCATTACCAACTTGCAAACGATGCCCGTGGTGTTTGTGCTGTGCGTCATCAGCCTATGGAACCCGCCTAAAAGCTGCTGCGTGCACTGGTACCGGTCGTACTCGCCCAATGTAAGGAAACTTCTGATGGTTGAGCAGCCGCCCTCGGTGCGAATAAGCTCTATCCACCCGGCATTGCCCGTTTGCAATTGCACGGCATTGTTAGCCAGCGTTGCTAACGAGGGTAATTCAGTCGACCACGTCAGGTGTAATAATTTCTGCCAAACATGCGTTCCATAGCTGGAATTCATGGTGATAAGAACATCGCTGAGCATTTCCGAGGCTACACAAGCTTGCACAAGTAGGGGACCCACCTCAATAAGCTTTTGGATCACATGGCAACCGAACTGGTGCTTGGCCACGACGGCAACTTTACCTTGCAGCTTCATCGTAAACTTTTCAACTTGACGCGGATCCGCCACATCCAGCATACGCTTTACCAAGAAATTGCCAAACCTGTGCACCATCAGCATCTCCATTTGGTCGATAATGACATTTACCAACTGCTCGCGATCCTCACTAGTAGTGTTTTGCAGCCGTTCTTGTAACATAAGCGAGGATTTCTGGTCATTATAGCGCCAGATATGCAATGCGACCTCACTGTAGGATGCCATAGCCCGTTTGGACTTGAGCTGGCCCGATTGGTGTGCGTTGCTGGCCGAACTGGGGGCCATGTTTGGAGGCACAACAGCCGAATTGGTATCATTTGTGTCAAAAAACAGGTTCGATTCAACGAATGCTTCGATTTTATTGAATTGGTGGTCGGTTTCCTCGGAGATGCCGAGCCCACTTAATTTGGTGGAAGGCCTCTCAACCGGTGGGTTTGCCGTAGCTTGCCCACAATTAAGCTGTTTATTCGAGGCCAATTGCATTAGCAAACCGGGCTCTGCTTTGACGAAGTTCTGGTAAAATTGTTGCGAGTCTGTGGAAGTTAACGGGCTCGCGAGCAAAGCAGGCACATTCGCAGGGCTTAACAGGTCTCCATCCACCTCAACAGTGATGGACGGAGCGAATTGAACCATTCTCCTACGATTTTGACTGGCTCGGTATATACGTACCCCGAACTTAAGCCGTGGCGCTGGCTACTACTGCCTTGTTTACTGAGGGCGTGGTTCAGGGTTAGGTGTTCACTTAAGGTTAGTGCGAGCTCGTGTAGGTTATGTAGCAGTCAATCCAACCCTACATTATAGCACAGTGCCTGACCATTAGTATTTGGTGGTTTCGATGCAGTGCATTGTATTAGTGTGTAAACTTAACGTATATTGAAAGGAATTGCAAAATGCAACACTTGTCAGCCGTGGCATACTCGTTATTCGTCACTTCCTCCCTTTATGTCTGTAAAGTTTGTGCATTATGAGTCCTAATGACGGCCCTTGCGGGCTCCACAGGATCCCGACCATTACTCGTGCTAAAAGAGAATATTACTATGCTTAATCTACATGTTACACCTTTAATGTACAATTTTATCCAGAATACGGGTTAAGCTACTGTAGTACCTGCCGCATGGGTGCCACTTACCAATAGCGGTTTTTAAACACCTGGCGACCCCTGATCCCGGGCCCTCCCTGCTGAGATCTTCGTACTAGGGCGACGAACGTGGGCAAGGACGTGGAGATCCTGTAATGTACACGAACGCGTGGCTGGGGCAAGCCACGTTAAGCGAGTAACGGGTAGCATGCGCTTACATAACATCCCACACGCCTGTGGCAACGCAATCTGGCAAAAACATTAACAGATCTGCAGGCTGTTGCCCCTAAGCGGTACGCGTGCCCTACCCAGCCATCTTCGTTACGACCGTCGTTCAAGCGCAATTTACAGTTTTCTAACGGTACGCCCTTGCGAATTAAATCCAAACACAGTCGGTGGGCTAAATCGGTTTTTTAAAAAACCCGTACTGTAATCAGACATCTCGCTCTGAGCTGCCACGAAGGTTTACCCCGCAACGACGACGACGGCTAACGACGGCTAACGACTTAACTGGTTTTCAGCGCTTTCACTAGTTTCAACCATGTTTTCGCGACGAAAACGGGGCCATTACGACCCCCAAGATTATAACACCGGCATCCACACGCCGAGCGCGTCGGCCGCAGCGGCGAGCGCCTACTACACCCGGGCGTCGCTCGGATCTAGCGCCGCCGCCGAGGCGTTACGACGACACTCGTTGGACACTGCGGGATCCAATGCGATGCGCGACTTCCGAGCTGGCGGTGCGGCCCCTCGCGGTTCGCGGCGGGCGAATTCGTTAACGACGCGATCGTACGAAGTCGTTTACAACACGCCGACCGGTGCTCCGCCTGAGCGTGCCCCGGTGCATGCTCACCCGCCGAGCGCCCGTCGCGTGCCGAGCTTTTCGAGCTACACCGGCAGCATCAACAGCTTGACGAGCGGACCTCCGCGCCTCAACTCGTTGCGCAACAGCGACCGCGCGAATTCGTTAACGCGAACGACGACCGTCGTCAACCGCGACGCCCAGGGTCGTACTTTGTCGTTAACGACAACAACAGTTAGGCAAATGGGCTCCTTTGAAGTAACAACAACAAAGGATATTCCGATAGCGAGCCCGCAGCGGCTGGCGCGGCCGCAGCCGTCGTACGGCTACCCGGAGTTCAGCGGTGCAGAATCGATCCATTCGCTGGATAGCGAACTCCAGGACATTCAAGAGGAGGAGGAAGAAGACTTAGGTGAAAGGAGGAGCGATTTCAGGCAATTGCGGTTGCCACAGAAGCAGTCAATTCCGCAGTCGCCCGTGCGAAAGAATAGACAGCCGCAAGTGTCACCGCAGGCGTCGCCGTCGCCGCCGCAGCAGCATCGTTTACACCACCAGCCGGACTTCTACGATTCGTCGCCGAGGAAGGCCCGCGGCGCCGCCGAATTGGGCGAGCCGTTGGAAATTGACGATGAAATTGACGATGTGGAGATCGATTTAGGCTCGATCGTTAACCATCATTACGACGCGACGCCGAGCCCCGAGCGGCACAAGACCGACGACGCTCCACCAGAGCGCTTGCAGCGCGAGGCGTCGCCCGTGCGCTCCGCGTTACGGCACAGTCACGGCTCCGCTCCGAAAACTAAGGTCAGTTTTGGCGGAGCAGAGGAGCCGTACGTTTACGAGAGCTATGAGTACGATGATGATGTGGAACAGGCGCCGTTGCACAGCACACCGGGTATGGCCGCAGCGGCGGCAGCGTCAAGTCGACAGAACCCAGTTTTGCACGTTGCACGGTCGACGGCCGCGCCCACTTCGGCTTACACGGCTCTGAAGCGTGCGACGTTGACGAATGCTTCGAAACGTGCTCCGCAGCGGCTCACCGTTACGACGACGCCATCAGTAGCGCGTACACCGTCAGTAGCGAAGGCGGCTCCGACAGCTCGGGCAGCAGCTCCGACGACAGCTCCCGCGACGACGGCGGCGGCAATTTTGACCACTAAAGCTCCGACTAAAGGCTCGACTACAGCTTCGACTACAGCCCCGACTACAGCCCCGACTACAGTTCCGGCTACAGTTCCGACCACAGCCCCGACCACAGCTCCGACCACAGCTCCGACCACAGCTCCGACCACAGCTCCGACCACAGCTCCGACCACAGCTCCGACTACAGCTCCGACCACAGCTCCGACTACAGCTCCGACCACAGCCCCGACCACAGCTCCAGCAGCTCCAACAACGTCAGCTCCAACGACGGCACCCTCATCGGACAAATCTGCGTACCCCCATCGCCGGCCGTGGGACAACGAGTTTGAGGATGCTCCCGGCTCCCCCAGCGAGATTAAAGTGCCGGAACGCAGTGCCATGCGGCCGTCGCCCCGTGCCTCGCCGCTCCTCCCGTCTCCTGCTCAGTTTAGTGCTCCACAAGTTCCGGAGTCAGTTGAGCCGCCGAAGCCCACACCGGAAGAACTGGTTGATGAAGAAGAGTTGCATGCGCGCCGGATCCACGAGCAGGCAATTGCGTTGGCCAGGGAGCAGTACGATGCTCAATTGCTGCTGCAGAACCAGCAAGAAGCCGCTGCTGCTGCCGCTGCTGCTCCACCCCCCAGCCATCATTACCGTGCTTTTGCCGATGCGGACACCGCTTCGATCCACAGCAATTCGAGTTTCGGTTTTGAGAAACGCCGCGGTGCACCCTCGCGGGTCAATGGCGGCGGAGATGTAGGCCGCATGCGTAGTCTTCGTCAGGGAACAACGCCGACGTTACGAACCGGCGACGGTTCGCGGCCCAAAGGGAAACGCACGGGTAGTTTGCTGAACCAACAGCGGCCCGATCCTGGTTCTTTATTTGGTGGTGGTGCTCCGCAACCAGCAGCGGCACCCCACACTGCCTCGAGCAAGTTCCGGACGTTCTCTTTACGGCAAACCACCCGGCCCGATCCCGAAACGTTCCTTTCCGGTGCCTCCACGGGCCATGCACCAGCCAAATCCGCGTTCAGATCCCGATTTGGTGCGGATTCGGACTCTGATGATGAAGGAGGTCGGAAATTCCTTGGCGGGTTTAGCAGTCATTTACATTCAAATGGCGGGCTTCACAGCCAGCCGGCTCCGGAAACGAATGGCGGGCACCCACGGCGACCCACGAACAAATTGTCGTTTGGTGACGTGTTTTCACCCAATACAGACGTAAGGGATCTGTTCAGGAACCGCGCGGCATCGGATGGTGCTGTCGCTTCCCGACCAGAACCCCCCGCGGCTGCTCCTCCCGCGGCTGCTCCTCCCGCGGCTGCGGAGCCTAAGGTTAAGAAGGCGGGATTCTTCAAACGTGTGTTCGGTAAGAAGACAGCGGCATGACTGTAAAACTAGATAGTTAAATATTCACTCAATTGTAAACGTTTATGTGTACGTGTGCTAATCTATGCTTGTTTGTAGTGTATGTGTATCAATATGTAAACGTTAAGGTGTACGTGTGCAAAGCACAGCGTATCTATGCTTGTGGTGTGTGTGTGCAATGCTTAGCGTATCTATGCTTGTAATGTGTATGTGTATCAATATGTATCAAAGATCAAGCAAAGCACGGTCGCTCGCCTTCACCGTCACGTCGTCGCCCAACTCATCGGACTTGTCATCGGGCTTGTACTCTTCTTCTTCGCCCTGCCACAACCCGTTCGCCAGCTCCAAACCGTCGCGCATGATGTTGCTCATAATCGAGCGTATGGCATTACTGCCCATCCTTCCACTGAGCACGCCCGTCCCCTGCGGGGTCAGGTGCACTGTTGATCGCAATGTCGATTCGAAGAACAGCTCTAAAGTCTCATTGGCTAGAACTACCATCCTGAAATGAGGCAAATTCAAGCGGCCTTCTTTATGCCGCGAATCCTCAATGCTCAATTCAATAAGTGACGGCATCTCCACGACTTTAGCTTGACCCCTTTGCGGTTGCACGGCCTTTAACCCTGCAACCTCAAATGCACGTTGAATGAATTCGGAAACTGCGCCGAGGTACTGTGCCGACTGCTCCTGCTGGAGCTTCTCTAATCGTGCAGAGCGTTTGTCTTCTTCCAGCGGACCCTGGCTAGCGAGTTTGCGCGAGGTCTGGGCATCTAGAACAATAGCACCGTCATGGACCTCACTAAACGGTCGCATCATCATCAACAACCCATCAGCGAGCTCGAGAATATCTCTATTTGTGAGCCCCTCATGATGAGTGTCACTCGAAGTGCTGGAAGTACTTGGTACATTGTCATTGGCACTACCAGTACTCTCCTTAGGAGCATACAGGTGGTAGAAGTAGTTCATAATTTCCATCATATCCGGATCCACGAGCTTGCTGAGTCCCGAAACGCAATCTCCAAGTGTTAGCGAACCTGTTTTGCGCGAATCCCAGTCATTGAACAGCCGTCTAAGCAAAGTATGCGACTCGGCATCCTCCCTCGCAGTGACGCGCGGGTGCACCCAGTCCACAAGGTGGCTGAGAAATGTGACAAACTGGTAGTAAGATAATTCGCCCTGGCTGCCGCCCAATCCCGGACGCGTGGCCTGCAATGCTGCATAGAAAGTGTCGTAAACAACCCCCATTTGGTCCAATGTCAAGTTCGGAGGTTTGGCAATGTTCCTCAACTGCGTGCGTTTCGCATAGGCTTCAATGTCTGCCAACACCCCGCGCTCGTGTTTAGCTCTCAGTGCATGAATATGGTCACCCGTAACTACGCTGAACTCCTTGAATGCCGTCGACATCAGTTCTTGGAACCGCGTTACTTGTTTTAACCCCGCGCGCGGGTGGGCAGGTTCGCCCAGGGTGTCGAAGTATCGTTTTAAGATTTCAATGACGGCAGTGTTGTCCTCGGCTTTAAGCAATGTTTCGCCATTCACACGTAAGATGGCCAGAGCCACTTGGAACAGGGCCGTGCTGCCTTCCAACATCAAGATGTCGATGACACGGAATGCAAAAGTCAGCGGCATCGAGTTCGCAAACAATGACAAAAACCACGGTAAAGAAACCACGGACAATGGCACATCTGTGCGTTGCAAATGCTGCCACAACAGCGGCATTGTTTGCTCAACCAGGCATTCGAGCACTTTCTGGTCCAGTAGCATGCCATACATCGTGCGCGAATAGTAGCCGGGCAGCACGCGGTTCACCAAAACATGTAAAGTCCAGAACGCCTGCTCCTCGGTTTGGTATATAAGGAGTGCCGCCGTGACAATATTCATTGCTTGGCAGTACCCGAGCTCCGGGCACATCCAGGAGTACGCCGTGAGCACTCGCCGCAGTTTCTCAATGCCTACACTTGATTGGTACGCCGGATATTCCGGTAAAGACCTATTTAAGTCCTTGGCGATCTCCTCCGTGGCCTGCGACGTTTTGTCAGCGTTCTCCTCCAGCAAACTCGGGTACAATTGCCGTTGTTTCATGCGGAGATGCACTGCACCACAGCAAACCTCCCACATTTCCCCGCGTAGTGCATTAGGAATGCCCACGCGGATGAGTCTGAGGAACTGCGGCTGCTGAATTAGCCCGATATTACGGCCGTGCGTCCCGAAATACTCGAGCCACAGCCGCATTTTCGCACGTTCTCTGCCGGGAACCGTGCCACCGGGGTACCCAAACTCTCGGCCGAGGCCCCCCGAGGGAACTGCCACTTTGGCCTGTACTTCGGCCCTTGTGGCCCCTCTTTTACGCATAGCAGCGCTCTCAACAAGGTATTCAGAGTAAAAACTGGCAGAGATCTGCCGCAATCGCTTGGCAAGCGGGATTTGGGCCTTCAAATTAGACGCTAACAAATCACAGAAATTTTTACAAGTTGAATACCCACCTTCGAGCTGTAAAACCAACTGCACGTCCTGGTAAAGCGTCATTTTGAACGCAAACACCGAAGATTGGCTGGGCAGCCGTTCAACTCGCCGTACAGTTGATAATGGAAGGACGAACCGCAACAGGCGCGGATTATCGCTTGCTTCAAAAGCAATGAAGCTTTCACTCAGCGAGGTTAATCCGTCCCACGTTTCGTCAATGTACATGTCGGTGGAGTCTTTGGCGTGTACTCCGAGGGGGAGAATTCGCACCGATGCCGAGACGCGGGCCATCAACGTTTCTGGTTCAGGAAGGCGGAATTGCAGCCTGAGCAGCTCATCTTGACTTCTTTCGCGAGTATACAGCGTGTTTGCTGCGGTTTCGTCTTCAACGAGCCACTGGGCCGCGCCTTTTAACCGGTCCAGAATTCCCATAGATCGGTCAATGAGAGGTTTGGGCTTAAATGGACGGACGAAACCCTGCATACGCACCGGCGGTGCATGACCGATCGGCCTGCACGGACTCAGTACGTATACGTGCGCATTGTATGTAGATAAATATACTATCAGCTCGGAAAAAGCATGTGGATATGCTATCCAACTGGATAAATGCTAATATTGTACGTATGTTCATGACATGTACATATAAACTTACTCGTTAAGAACACATGCTATATACCCAAACGGACTGGTGTGACAACGTTAAAAGCTAACACTGTATGGTGGTGCATTGTATATGTAAACTAACCACTCAAAATGGACACGCTGTCCTAACATATCGGTGTTAAATGCTAACACTGTACGGTGCATGAAGGTGTATTGAGCGGTGTTAGCCAAACGCGTGAGCATTGTATACTGGTCACCGACAGGCAAGGACCAGTGTTACAACCTTATATGCTATGATACGTACCTGCGACGCTAAACATCGTAAAACGTTGTGTATATGGTTGGTACGCAATTTTTCAAAATGTACATTGTTTCGAACAAGTCCAGCATGGGCTCAAGGATCAATTGAACAACTCAACAACTCGGGCAAAGCACGTGAACATCTAACTAAAACGTATCAGTGTTGCTAAATTGTACGTATATGGCATGTATTTGTACGTAAACCGTTTAGATTCGAACAAGCGTGGACTCAAGACGTCGGCAACTTATCAATATCGATACCATATCCACTGCCATAATTGGTTGCATCACGGTGCGTGCCTACCATGGTGCGTGCCTACCATGGTGCATTGAGTACATTCAACGCAGTGGCATCGAACTGTTCAAACACCTCGTCATGGTGCCCTCCTTTAAGCAGCAGCATTTCACAACCGGCCTCGAAACAGGCAGATTGCGGCTGCTGTAAAGACAACAGTTCATCATTTGGGGAATGCACGACATGCAGCGGGATGCTCGCCCATTGCACTTGCGGCCATTCAGAGCCAAACGCCTCTTCCACAAACCCCCTGTAACTCGGGTACTCCTCCACGAGCAATGTTAAATTGTAGATTCCTTCTAAACCAATAACGGCACTGATCTTATCAGCAAATTCCGAATAAACCTGTCCGGCCAAAAACGCTCCACAGCTGTGCCCCAGCACAACCATCGAACTCGGGTTGTAATGGTTTAAAATGTAGCGAATGCCGTGTGCAACGTCGTTCATGTGTTCTGGGTGCATAACCTGCGGTGACAGCCGGTACTCTAAACTGGCGTAGCCTCCAAACTTACCGGTTTGCCTTGCTGCCTTGATTGCCTCCTTAGCGCTTTGCCAGGTAATTTTCGGGTCCCGCCATGCACCTCCGTGCACAACGACAAACCATGGTTTCGCACTCGGTGTGGTCTCAACAAACACGCACTGCCGGGCATCCGATCCCCACTGGTGAACTGGCTGCTCCCCACTCATTACACTGACTGACCCTACATATGAACCACCGCACACAGTCGACTCATACACATCCATTAACACTAGATATCCTATTATAGAACACTAACACGTACTCATAACCCGCATAGCTGCCCCACATAGGCCCTGCCTACATACGGATTACACCGCATACATTCACACACATTAATTGCGCATAATCAATACACCCATTCAAGCACTGCACCCACCCCTGCTCATTTGAACCCACTTATCTACACAACCGTCATTCGATTTATAGTATCTGCCTTGTGGTTAGCTGGACCTTGCTTAGCCGGACTGCCTAGCTCACACTGCCTAGCTATACACTGGTTAGTACACGATTTAGCTGATATACAATACCTAGCTGATATAGCTACCCAGCTGTATAATACCTAATTGAAATAACTGGTTTACACTAGCCAGCTGTACACTATATAGCGAATTCACTGGCTAGCTGTACACAGCCTAGCACACCATCTAGCTGTTTCACATTGCATAGCCACATATCAATGCTTGCGCTCATTTGAATAACACTATAGGCAATTAGCACTGCCTAGCAGATATACACTAGCTGGACTGCCTAGCTACGAGACCTAGCAGGACTGCCTAGCTACGAGACCTAGCTGGACTGCCTAGCTACGAGACCTAGCTGGACTGCCTAGCTACGAGACCTAGCTGTACACTGCCTAGCTACGAGACCTAGCTGTACACTGCCTAGCTACGAGACCTAGCTGGACTGCCTAGCTACGAGACCTAGCTGGACTGCCTAGCTACGAGACCTAGCTGTACACTGCCTAGCTATGAGACCTAGCTGGACTGCTTAGCTACGAGATCTAGCTGGACTACCTAGCTACGAGATCTAGCTGGACTACCTAGCTACACGACCTAGCTGTACACTGCCTAGCTACACGACCTAGCTGTACACTTCGTAGCTGGTTTACACTATATAGCCAATTCACTGCGTAGCTGTACGCCACGTAGTAGGACTACCTAGCAGTAAGCGACCTAGCAGTACTCTACCTAGTACACTGCTGTACACAACAAACTACATTCGAGCCGATCTAACCCGCTAAACCAAGCAAACGTACTAAAATACCACAAGAGCATGCATTTTAAAGACATAAAACACCAGTGCAATTAATGTATGCCGTCAATATATGGCTATATAAATTAGGCCTCAAGCGAGAGGCGGCCGCTCGCGTTCGTGACCTTCACACCGAGCGCCTTCGCGCGCTCGACGAGCTCAATACGCTTGCGCGCGCTGACGTTGTGCGCGATCTCCGCGGCGTGCGTCTTCGATTGCAACAACAAAAGGTCTAATTCGCTCAAGTTCGACACAACAAACACTTTGTGACCGGAAGCAATCATGTGGCGGGTCTTCTTGTTGCTGCCGTAGCCGATTTTCGGCATGCGGATGGTGCCGCGGAACCGGCGACGCACCGCGGAGTCAATACCCTTGGGCTTGCGCCACTCGTCACCAAGACGCTTATAGCGGTCGTTGTGGTGACGTTTGAACTCCTTTCGGTGCTTCTTAACGATCTTGGGATGCGCAAGTGCCTGTGCCATTGTGTGCAAGATGGAAGCTGAGCAGGGTATTTTCAAGATGTGCCCGTGAGGGCCGGGGCGGGGGGCAGTCCCAGCGTGAAAAAAATTTGAGTGGTGTCACGTGTTTAGGGCTACTTAGGTAATAACACGGACAGCCCAACGTGTCGATATGGGTTGGAGGACGTGGTATCTATAGATATAGATATTAAGAGCAGGAATTGAACCTAGTTATAAGATAAACTTTTCAACTGAGCGGTTTCCATATGGCCGAGGGAGAGAGGCAGGCTCGGCACTCAAACTACCGAATAGTATGATTGGCGCTATGGTTTCGCAGACGTCTGCCTGCGCCGTCATACTGCCTGCGACATGATATTGACAGAGACATGATACGTCTAACGAAACGGGGTACGTGCACGTTAGGTTGAGGTGCATTAGGGCAAGGCACGAGCGATTGCTGTACTGCCCCGATAGTCTCCATACCTAAGCTAAGGAGTAGTAGCCACAGCACTCCGGCGACAGGATACGCTTATAAACATGGGCCCACAAAGCGCTGGGCAGACTCCCTAAATCCTCGGCCCACCCCCCCTAAGGAGACCGTTTAATTGCTGTTCAACGCCTCCAGGAATTGCAATGTCGGATGAGGAGATGCTCTACCTCATGCCGACGCGGTGTAAAGTCGGCAAACCGTGTGGAGCCACGTCCCTCGTCGACCTATACGGCCTGCGCGGGTTCGTGAACTCCGTGGCCCGCCAGGATCCCGAAACTGGCGCGAAACGCAAGCTGCGGAAATCTTATAAAAACCACATTGCTGATTTACCCGGGAAACACCTTGTTCCGGGTCCTAATGAGTCCGAATGGCAGCTCATGGATGCGGCAATGCGTCCGCCGCCAGTTTCCGTGCAAGAAACCGAGAAATTCTGGCAATTCAGCCCGGAAATGTTGGCCAAACTGCGATTTCAGCGCACCAACGGTGTTCTGGAGGGATTCGACCCGAAGCTGCTGGCGGCTCCGGGGTTGCCTTTGGCGAAGGATTTGGGCGATGCCAATTCGCCGCAAGTGGCTCCATCACCACGAATGACATCTCCTGGTGCTGATGAGCATAGGAAGGATAAGCGGAAGCGCAAGGAAGGGGCGTTTGTAGAGAAAAGGCGGAAGGTGTGAAGTGCTGTAGTAATTTATTGGGCTTGGCTCGTTTATTAAAGGAAATGGGGTGAAAGTGATGTGAGCAGGGTGTGCAAGTGTGTACTAGCAATGGTGTACTATCAATGGTGTACTATCAACGGTGTACTATCAATGGTGTACTATCAATGGTGTACTATCAATGGTGTACTATCAACGGTGTACTATCAATGGTGTACTATCAATGGTGTACTATCAATGGTGTACTATCAATGGTGTACTATCAACGGTGTACTATCAATGGTGTACTATCAATGGTGTACTTACAATGGTGTACGAGTGTGAGCTCTAGGTAACAGGGCTTTGGACCGCTTAATGTCTTTAACTTACTACTCTGAGCGTGCAAGGTGTGACTACAAAGGTGTGAACTGCTTGTAATTGAGCTTAGAATCTAACAATTAACTTATTCACTGCTCTAAGTGATGGTGGGACTATGTTAACAGAGTGGTGGAAACTGTGAACTTATACGGGTGAGCTTATAGAAGCTATAAAGGCTTATTTGAATGAGAATGTATAAAATACAATAGCTATTCGAAGTATTTCTGAGAGAATACACTCTTCACCACCCATAGCTCATAAACGGGCTCGATCTATGCCGGCAGTAACCTGTAACCCCCGAACCCTGGTATTTGAAATAGCTTGACGTTCGTAGTATATGTTCTATATGCATGTGCTCTATATACGTAGTGTGTATTTTTAAGGGAAAATGCGGAATGTTTGAACTTATAAGGTGCGCTTACAACTACTCTAAGTGTTTCTTAAGCTTTTCGATAAACGTTGGCTTGTGAGTTGGCGGGTGAGGCCTACGCAGCTGCTGCGGGGATCCCGGAGGATCCGGAACCGGCGGTGGCTGGGACAAAGAGCGCGACGATGGTTTGGAGCGAATACTCCTGCCTTCATGGAAACTCAAGCGTGAAGACGTGCTCCTTCTAGGCACCAAACTGAGTCTATTCGGCTCATGACGGTGCGGTTTTAGCTCGAAAGGCTGCTGGCGGTGAGGTTTCCGGTCACTAACCGGTTGAGACCTCACCGACGGGGCTCGTTGTGCCTCCTCAGCCTCCTCTTCTTCTATCTTCTTGATACGATGAACGGGCCGTAGCACCAAACCGGGCTCCAGGTCAAACGTCTGATCTGGCATTCCCTTGTATGGCTCCAAATCGCTTTGCTCTTCGCTCTCCATAGCCTCACCTGACCAGTCGAGTTCGAGCGTGCCGTCACTCTTCAATCCCAGATACTCCAATCCTAAATCGCGATCGTCCTGAGCGGTGTGCTCCTTATGGCGCTTGAACTTGTTGCCGATAATAGATCCAGACTGGCCAAGCAACGTACGGATAATCATCTTCTTGAGCCTCATAAGAAGATCAAGCTTTGTCCACGTACGGTTTTCAACCTCGAATAAGGGCAAAGGAATCTGCAAATTCTGGAGATTTAACAAAGCATGACGAGACCTACCTTTGTATGAGGCAGTGATCTGCGTGGGGTAGATGCGCAACAATCTAATCGACATGTAGTTCGACGCACGGTCCATCATTTCATCAACATCTTCGCTGGTCGAGTGCTTATGCTTATTCGTCTTGCGAATAAGCTTGCGCAAGAACTTAGGCGCCTTTATGGACTTCTGACCAGACATACTGTCAGAATCGTCTCCCAGGGTGGAGGTATCATCAGAATCGGATTCACCGGTGGTGTAAAGACGAGAAACTGACACGTCATCATCGTCTTCATCATCGCTGTTGTCGGCAGATTCTGATTTCCTCGCGTGCTTCTCGTGCTTCTCATTCTTGCCATCCTTGTTGTACTGACTGATAGGGAATGCAAAGTCAAGCAGGCTCCGGTAAATATCGTACTCCAGTTGAATGTGCATAGGTTTCATCCGCACGTCGACATCATCAAGCACGGGAATCCCTCCTACGCCATCAAGCTTTGTCCATTTCAGCTTTACAGCATCACGCCCTGGTGTGGCATACCTCGGATCTTCGTAGTTCGCCAATACCTGAGAGTACGTGGGCGAAGGAAGCAAGTTCCTTGCATACATACCTTGCAGTGTGACGCGATTCAAGCTTCCGTAACCCTCGTTGGAGAGCCGCGAATAATGCACCTGGCGTAAATGAAGGGCAAAGAATGGTTCCCCGTCATCGTGGAGAATATGCATTATAATGCAGTCCGCCAACAGCGACCATTTCGTTAATTGTTCGATACCGGTATCCAAATGTTTACGCAAAGTAGCCTTAAATGCGCGCATGTGCACAAGTAGCTGAGTCTGTCGATGCGAAATACCGCGTTGGACCTTAATGAGATGAATCTGCGCTTCTTCAACATCATCAGTGCGGAAACCTATCGCGATTTTTAACTGGTCACGAAGCAGTTGTAAGGTACGGATGTCTTTCTGCAACAGCACGATATCCGCCAAAGTATCATGATAGTCATCTCGGAAATCGTTGGACAAAAACACGCGATTAATCGCCTTTTCTCGTTTCTTGATCAACGGATCACGATACGTCAAAAGATCCACGCCAATCGAATACAGTGTAGCAAATTGCTTACTGTCAACACTAACGAGCAACCGTGGCGCGTCCACAACCAGGCTCGTAAGCATGTCTGTATTGGCACCGCCATGATGACTCAACGTCGTTGCGGCATTTGCACTGATGCCACAGCCGGCCGATGCGTGTGAATCTGCTCCGCTACTATCGGGAGGGGTGCTCTCGGGGGTCGCGCTGCTGTCTTCAGCAGAATCACTGCCATCGGGTTTATCATCGGTACTTGTAAACCGACTACGATGCTCCTTCTCACTCTTGGAGGACACGTGCAGGTAATTCGGCTGGTCATAGCGAACGCCGAAGGACATGTCGTCGATGACCATGAACTGCTTCAAAGGATTCTTATCATAACACAGCTCAATGGAGATCCATGGCGGCCACAGCTTGTCAACTTGCGTCTCTCCTGAATAAGTCTCGAGGCATATTCCTCCCAGACCAGGCTCCCTCGTGTCTTCCTCAGAAAGGACAAAGAACCCAGCTTTGGTGACTCTTGAGGCAATACGCCGCTCGATCTTTGCACTGTCAGAGTCCGTGGTTACGAACTTCGAGTAAACATCGACCACTTGCATCTCAATGATTTGGCCAATGAGCTGAACACATTCGTCGGGATTCTCCTCAGCGATCAATTGAATGCGCGGCGACAGCACTGCCACTGCATGGGACTTGGTAGCGGTCTCACTCTTTTCGTTCACCGTCTTTAGATCCTTGAACAACGACTTAAGTCTCGTATGACATTTCACGTCTTCACCATCTAACTTCCTCTTAGTACCCTCCTCAGCTCCTGTTGGCACATGCTCATGCTTGTCACGCGTGACTTTGTCGATCATTCGTCCAACTGCCTTTGTCGGCTTAGGGATAAAGTCAAGTTGATGTTGCTTCTCATCATCACTACTAATATCCTTTGGACGGCCACTGGAAGTTGACTCCCTTGGCTTAGCGTCGTCGGCATTCTCGTCTTCCTTGCGAGCATGGTCAGCTCTAGCAACCAATTCCTCAAGATATTGCACTGCGTGCCGACCGTTAACATAACCAAGCTCTTTATCTTCACTCAAAGTTGACTGAAGACGGTACATCAGGTTACGCACGGAGTTGTTCCATTTCAGATGCAAAGCGTGAACAATGTAGAGGTTCTGGAATGTGGCCAAATCATCGTGGTAGTCACCACCAGTGTCACTATAACCTAAGACCCAGTCGTGTTCCTGAGCTTTGTACAGCAAAGAGTCAGGCTCAGGAGCGTCCTTGCCAAGCTTGTCATTGATGTCCTTACGCATGCTATCTCTCGACCTAATTGCGCGATCCTTCTCACGCTTGTCCAGCTTCTCACAACGTGAGATCTCCGCTTGAAGAATCTTGTGGTTTAATTTTCCAACTGCGATGATCTCTTTGATGTCGTTCATCCTCTTGTTTACTTCGGCTGTCTTACCCATTGTCTGTAGAGACTCCAGTGAATCCTCAAACTCCGAAATCTGTTCATCGAGGTGTTCGCGACGTGCCTGCAGAATCTCCATCTGAACTTGAGAAGGTTGCTCCGATAACATCAAGCAGTCATGCACATTCATCTCATTGAACTTGGGCATGATATGGCCCGTGCGCGTATCAGTGTAGGTGCCCAAGCCAGAGAAGTCCGTGCGACGCATATACAAAAACTGTGGGATAAACATGAACGGCAGCACTGTAACGTGAGGACTCTTATGGCGCATTTTACGATGGTGCCCCAGATCCGTATAGTCATCAAGATCAATCCACACATCGTTGTTGAAGTAGCGGGGTCCATAGCTGTGCTTGTGAGAGTCCTGTGGCTGTGACCGCTGGCTGCTACTAACGAACGAGGTGGATGCATCACTGGAAGACATGCTCTCCGTGTCACTGTTATCCGCTTCATCATCAGTTTCCGCATGCAGCGCCTGAAGTGCCGCTGTGGTACTTTCCGTATACAGCTTTGCGTCAACAGCGCGAACTTGGACCTCCTGAATTGAAACTTGGCCCAGGTAACTGCGCATACGCCAGCGCCTATGACCATGAATCTCAATGATATCTTCACCTTTATCATCCTTAAGCTCTGGGGGTTCACGGCGAGTATGCCAGTCAAACACGATGTTATCGATTTTAGCCTTCAAACCTGTGCTGCGATCATGCGAAGCCTTCTCAGACTGATGCCTCATCTCATGGAAGAATGACAGATCTAGCGGGCTCAATGCGATCTGATAAACTGCAGTGCTCAGGGCGGTGCCAAATGTCTTACTGGACGGCCTTACGCGGACAGGATCCGGGAACAACGAACCTGTTTTGATCGGAGACCAGTTCTGGCTACTGAATTGGCTCTTCCACACCTTGAAGTGCTGCAGCACCTTGAGCGTCAAGTGACAAGCACACGTGTTCGCCTTATCATCCATCAACGTTCCATTAGCGTTCATATACGCGGCCCGTTCAACACCCTCTTCGGCTGTCACCAATGGACGACTCACCACGCTAATAGACATGTGGATGAAGTCGGATCGGAACCCTTCGTAGGCGTCATACGCATCGACATCATCGATGAACTCGGGCATGGACAACATTACATCGTAGTGATGCCGGAAGTTCTGATCGCGCAATTCGAGCTTCGGATCGTGCTTGCTCTTGGCATTTTTCTCAAACGTCATACCAAGCTTCCACGAAGTATGCTGACTGAAGCTGAATACCACTTTTTCCGGGCGATCGATGTTCTCATTGTATGCCGATCGTGGGTGCGCTCGTTCCGCAGGGGAGCAATGAAGATACTCAGACTCCCAGCTCATATAATTCGGAACGACCAGCTCGAACAAGTTACTGTCGAACTTAAACAACTCCTTAGGATCGTCATTTTGGTTGATCTCCACACGGACATCGTCCTTCCATAAGAACACGAACCCGCTGTTCTCGTTCAATAGTGCATACGGAGACTTCCCGGCCTTCATTAGCAGTGCTAAAGCCGAATCCGGGAGCGTAAACTGAAGCCGGGCATGGAAAATCAGACGTATCTTATCCCAGAAGCCCAGCACAGGCGAAGGATCGATAGGAGGCTTGCTGAACCCATGGAAAGCTTCACCGACACTGCGGAAGCCAGGCTTGTAGGCCATACACCAACAAACCCGAGTTGCTAATGTAGACTCACACCTAAACTTCAGATCAGTGAAAGTCTTAATCGGTGTGAGCGTGCGGTGCACTTCGAGGACATCACTGCCGCGGATCTTGCGTTGCTTCCTAGGCAATGCCCGCAAAGGAACAAACAGTTTCCGAATACACTTCTCTGAATGCGCCAGCTGCTCAGTGATGATCACATTACCCACAATGCGTAACGCAACGTTCTTGCTGGGATCCTGCGCGCGACTCAACCCGGGGAAATGCAATACAGGCAAGGGATAATCTCGAACATCAACCCGAAGCCCACCGTGTGCCTTAATATCTAGGAACAACGGCACCAGAATCGAGTAATCTGTGTCCTTCGGTTGCCCCTTGCCAATATCGTGCAGGAAAGTCTGCAGTTTATCGGCAGTTCCGTATTCAGTCTTGGCAATGAGCATGTCCAGCTTCCTAAAGTCGATCTGCATGGATAACGGCTTCTGCGAGTAGTCAACAATGTGCTCTTCAGCACATGTGCCGGGGTCAAATTCATCGCGGAACACCTCATTGCGTTTCTTGGCCACACCAAGATGCTGCGTCATGCGATCAGCGCGAATCTTATCCACCCACATTCGACTGAAGTCCTCGAGCATTGCCAAACGAGCCTCATCCACGGATAGTCTACCCAAGGTCTTCTCGTCCTGCAATGGTATCAGAAGCCGTCTAAACTCATCGAAATCGCTATCAGCCCAGAATGCCAGCCACGGGTGGTGATTGATCATAACCTCGTCACCATCATCTGCGGGCACGCCCAGCTCTAAACCTTGATGAAGCAGTGCCTGAACCTTGAAGGGAGGAACATTCAATAGCGAGCGAGCAATGGCATCAATGTAAGCTTCAGGATCAATCGACTGCGCCTCGTCAGTGTTTAAAGCTGGCGAAGACATTCGGCTTTGCGGCGCGCTTGACCGGTTATCGCGCGAGCTGCTGCGTTCCCTACCGACGTTCCTATCAAACCCAAAGAACGTCCCATCTCGAGGCCGAAGCGATAAGGAAACGGGCCGCGATGAGCTGCGCTGCGAATTGCTGCGCTGGCGACCGTTCTTTTGCTTCTTGTCGTCTTGCTGATACCTCGCATTCACCGTGTGGAAATCCGTCATCGGGCGCTTGTGGGGCTGGCAATGGAAGGGGCTGTGCATCAAGAATGTCGTGGAGCGGTGCGCTGGTTTCGCCGCAGCGTGCCTTTCCATATCCATCTTCTCCAAACGCTCCGTACCTACTCTCAACATCTTCTTAATTCGCGTGTCCAGCTCATACATCTTACGGCGCCTAATTTCGCCAACTCGGATTTGCGTCAGCATAAGCAAGTTCAGGTCGGCTTCGAAGTAATCATCTTCAAGACAAACGCAGAGCTGTTCTGTGTTCAACCGCACGCGCGGCACATTCGGCACCCCTTCAATCTTCTTAGGGTCCAAAGTAAGCATGATGTCGTGCGTCGTCGTCTGCTTGATCAGCGTCTTCATAGCCTTCGCCAGGGTAATACCATTATCGATGATACGGTAAATCTTGAACTGGTAAGGCACATTGATCCGCATTCCCTTGACATCCAACTTGATCTTATCGGGATCCTCTTTGTCGAATTTGTTGAAATGCGAGTTAACATTGACAATCGACATCAAAATACACCACGCACCGCGCTGGAACGGGTGCTCAGCATACATCCTGATTGCCTTCGCCGTCAATGCGGGGTTCTTATCGTGATCGATGGTGACCGTCGCCGAATTCAACTCCAGCATAAGCTGATCGTCACTAGGCATATCCACCTTGATAAGCGCGCGAGGAAGCTTGAACGTGATATTAAGCAGTTCGGTACTTTGAGGGAAGTGCGGCCGTTTAGCCAACTCTTCACGGTCAATGTCAACTGCTGACGACCTTCTGTAATGCCTGAAGTGCGGCTTTACCTTCAGGTGGTGATCTTCTTCATCCGAAGAGTTATCGTCCGCCACGGGTTTGACATGGCGCAACAAAACAAGGTCAGTGATTTCACGAAGCACACTGAATGCCAAGATCAAGTTGATGTTTAGCTGGATTCTAATGCGCGGCTCCACATGGAAATCAACCTTGGACATGTTCCCATCATGTGTGTACATCGTGTAACCAAACTTAGGCATTTGAGCGACATGATGAGCCGGCGTGACATTCCCATCAGTGTTCTCATGACCCAGCAACCCGCGATCCGCCTTGTACAAGTTGATTTCCGTCCCCGAGATCGCAAGTTTACGACCATCCGTTGGCGACTCACCAGTATCCACATCCAAGTCTTCGGCTGCAGTGTACTGAACACTCAGAAGTGACGAAACAAGTTTAACACCCAGAATCTCATTGGTTTGACCTCTAAACTCATTTGAAGCCGCGGCGAAGCTGGAGTCACTCGCCTCAAAGAAGAAACTTGACAGCCACGGCGGCACGCGGCGAAGCAAACCGGCCTTTTTCAGTTTCGGTAGCTTCTGTTGCCGCCGTTTCTCCTCTTCCAATGCCACCTCATTGTAGTATGGATGCTCCTCGATCCAACTTTGCTTTGCATTGTGCACAGCCGAATGTAGTTGCGCAATAGCATAGAAAATCTCATGATCTAAAGCTGACACATGAAATTCGCGCTGATGACCCTCAATCTTCAGCTGCAGCGTGGGATTCGTACGTCCAGTGATCGTTAAATCCGTCATCTTCGAAGTCGACAAGGGCAAAGTGCCCAACTTCAAGCTGTGGAACGACAAGTTGTTCGCCGTGGCTTCAAACTTAGCTACGGCCACATACGAGTTCAGCTCATCATCATGGTGCGACATAAGCCCCATCGTAATACGAGTACTTGAAGCGACGAAAATCGAGCCTTTACAGTTCATGGAATGTTCACAAACGAACCTTGCCGCTGGATCGTTAACAACAATGTCGATATCAAACCTGGGAAGTGAGCTGGCAAATGGGAGTGTGGGCGCCTCTTCAAACTGGTCTTCTGTAACGAAACTCGCATCATCTCCGGAGTCTTCGGACCACTCATTTGCATCGCTCTTTGGTGCCTTGTAAATCATCCCCAAAACGGCCCGTACAAGGTCCGGGAATTGGTGTTCCTCTAAGGACACCTGAGGGGAATGCATAACTGCCCGCGTCTTAATTTTCGACTTGTTCGTGCTCGACGAGTTTTTCAAGTACTTCAACGTTTGCGAGAACAGGTTCGATCTTGACAAGCTGGTAAGCAACGGAATGTACAGAATTTCCTCCTGGTGCTCGCCGTCATCTAAACCTGCATACAACGAGGCCATAGCAAACACTGCCTGGTGAGCAAAGTCGTCCTCTTCGTAGTTCAAACGGAACCCGCTGTTCTTTGAGTTCATACGGCTGAAATCGAAGTTCAAATCCTTCATGCTCGTTGCCAAATACGCTGCCTCGGCCTCTTTCTGGTTACGAGCCACGGGAATTCGCAAAATTTCCGTAATACCAACAGTGATCTGCACACGCATAATGAGATGCAAAAACGTGCGCGCGACCCGCAACAATTTTTCTTTCCGTTCAGCACGTTTGATGTCTTCCGGTGAGATCGAAGAGCGGCGTCTCGAAGGCGTGGATTTCAATGAGTATTCACTATTATCCCGCAATTTCACCACATACTCATCCTCGTCATCGCCCTTCTCCTGCCTTTCCTGCTTCTCCTGATAACACTCCTTAAACAGACTGTTTGGCGACTCCACCTTGACTCGCTCCGAGGCGGCATCAGCAGCAGCATCAGCAGCTGGAGCATATGCACGCTGCTGGGTCTCCTTTGAAGCCTTAATTTTGTTCACCATTTGTAGCAAATAGTCAACATCGAGTTGTAATCGGCCAGCATGGATCTGCAGGGTGAACTCCTTGACGCACAATTCTTCAACATGAAGAACCCCGCTCAATTCAAACCTCAGATCCTCCACGGCTTGCCAGGGAGACTCATCCTCCAGCGAATCGGCAGTGTAAACATCGCTTATGTTCAACTTCGCATTGATGGGCAATTCACCCTCACCCAGTTTATAACTGTCGAGCGTGCCGACAAAGTTCGACAGTTGCGCATTCAGCGTTTTCCGCAGATCAATTCGTAAGAAAATCGACGTGAAAATCGTGTAATTGATCTCGTTTGTTACCACCGACGTGGACTGCAGCTCGAAATTGAACACGCGCATGTGGGAAACCACCCATTTGATGGCCCTGAACATTCGGGAATCCTTCTTTGCCAAAAGTGGAACGCCCCGTTGCGGGTCAATGTCCTCATACTCAGCAAATGGCAGCTTAGAATCCAAAGTTGCGTCGTCAGCGGCGGCGGCCTGAGCGGCTGCCCGTGTTTCCTGTTCGAAGTGCTCGTGTTTAGCAATCTCGTCCGGATCAACAACAATTTCTAAGTTACTCACAATAAAAGTGAAAAATCCGGGTCTCGCAACTGTGGGACGGTGCGGGATTATGCCTAATCGGCCAATTCTGATCTCGACACCCTGTTTGGGGTTAAAAACAATGTGCCTTAGGCAAAAATACCCAATCCGTTTGATTGAAACGCCCGTGAAAAGTCGAATTAGAGCGAAAAGCACTAGCGTAATGATGTATATTAGCGCAAAATACCACACAACCCGCGACAGCAACCACAACTGCAGCTGCGTGTACCGCTGAAACAGCGACATGCGCAAGGAGACATCGGTCATTGTTTAATCGGTTCACTCCCCAATGCTGTAAACTACAAAAGGCGATCTGTTTAGGGACAAGTTGGTTAGTGGAAAGAGCAGTAATCGTTAGGCAACAGAGCAAGGGTTTAGGGATCTGCGGGAGGTGGCTACTGTTTAATCACGTTGTGCCGGCACCCGTACCCTGATGTGCATCATGGGCGGCCAACCACCGCACCCAGTTTCGTCAAGATGTTGGCTAACGATGTGTGGCGGAGCTCTGTAGCAATATCAGAGGTATACGATTGTGTTGTCATGTATAAGTGGTGATATATACCTGTATAATTTACTCTAAATGGATGGGAGAGGGATAGGGGGCCGGCACCGCAACGGTCGTCTTTAGGGCGAGGCGATGCACGATCAATGAAATGGGGTTCACAGTGCTAAACGCACGGGACTTAATGATTTAAACTGCTGGTGAGGCGTACCGGTTGGGCCCATATTAAGCCAGTTATTTAGATTGTTGTATCTAAAATTAGAGTTTGCCGTCCCCAGCAGGGCCCAAGCGGTTGTCACCCGCCTTGCGGAGATCACCCATGAAGCTTGCCACTTATAAGCCTGCAGTGACATAAGCGGTAACAAAGCACGGATGGGATCCAGGCATGCAGCACTACGCAGGCGAACAGGTGGCAGTTTAAGTCTCAGCTTGGATCGCCGTGTAGATCGAGTTGCGATCGCAGTATATATTCATATAACTAGCCCACTAAGGTATGTTTTATATATCGGCACTATCGGCCGAGCCTCGGACGTACCAGCCCATGCAGCCAACCCACGACACGAATGGCCCATCATAACCCTTAGAACCCCATTGCGCATACGCTTCATGTATATCGGCCGATATTTTTAGTTGAGATCTATATGAGCCATGATAAGATTGCCACCCGATCTGCGTGCATTAACACTCCAGTTTATGCGCTCTATATATCTTCGGTTTAACACTCGGCGATGGGATGTCACATGTAGGGTAACGCCGAAACCGAGCCCCTCCCAGCCACACTCAGCATCGCCTCCATCACCGGCCACCGACGGCCAATGCCAACTGATAATGACCAACTGCAAATTGCACCATCCAATTGCACCAATTGTCACCTACTAATTGCCACCTACCAATTGCCACCTACCAATTGCCACCTACCAATTGTCACCTTCCAATTGCCACCTACAAATTGCCATCTTCGAAATGGCACCTACCAATTTCCACCTACCAATTGGCGCCTTCCAAAATGGCAGCACTTAAGGCCACATCGTATACTCCCCAAGCGTAAGCGATTACCCGTTTGATGTACCCGTTTGATGTACCCAGGGTTAATGTACCCAGGGTTAATGTACCCAGGGTTAGGAGCCCGAGGCTACAGCGTTCACATGCCCTTCGCATAACCGAGTGGCTCCCAAACCACCCAGCAGCTTCACCGCCCCCCCCCAGCATTCAGCTCCCCTCTAGCATTGTCCCAGTCCGGCCCTAGCCTTGTAAACCACGAAATTTTTCACTACTGTAAATGGCGCCAAAGAAAAACAAGGAACAGGCGTTGTCGCTGTCGGCGTTCGCCGCCTCGGTAAGCGTCGATACCGGCGGATCGTGGGCCGATGAAGAGGAATCGTTCTCCACCCCCACGTTCCAGGCCGGCCCGCGCGCGTCCCAGAGCTGGGGCACCACGCAGTCGGAAAAAGGCTGGGTTTCGGTGGACACCGGCTCGATTCCGGACAACCCACCTTTCACTGCTCGCGTTGGCAACGTCAGCTATGACGTCACAGAATCAATTATCCAGGATTTCTTTGCGAATACCCACCAATTAAACGTTTTGAGCGTTCGGTTACCGCGGATGCCCGACGGGCAAGTAAAAGGCGCGGCCTACGTCGATTTTCAGGACAAGAAATCGCTCGCCGCGGCTTTACAGCTGGGCGGGCAGCAGATTCTGGACCGCAAAGTCAGCGTTCAGGTGGCTGAGCAGCGTTCAGGTGGCGGCGGTGGCGGCGACTTTGATTGGACGCGCAGGGGGCCTCCCGCGGGGGCAATTGGCGGTCCTGATGACCGGTTAGGCCGGCTAAGATCGCATGCTCCGGAGCAGGACTTCGACTGGTCGCAGCGCACGGGCCCCCCGCCGCGCGCAGAGTTCGGCCGCCCGCCGCGCGAGCGTCAGCCCGAGCCGGACTTCGACTGGTCGCAAAGGGCCGCTCCGCAGCATTCGCAAACCGAATTCAGGCCGCGGAGGGAGCGTGCTCCGGAGCCGGACTTCGACTGGTCGCAAAGAGCAGCTCCGGCGCACCCGCCGCACGAGTTTAGGCCGCGGCGCGAGCACAAGCCGGAGCCAGAAGCCAACTTGGAGTGGAGCAGCGGCGCGGTGACGGCGCAGCGCACGCAATCGCCGTTCGGCCGCGGCCCGCGGAGCCCCAAACCGGAGCGGGCACCGGCTCCGGAATACGACTGGACGAAGCGCGCGACGCCGCCCGCCAAGCCGCGGTTGCACAGTGCCGAGAAGTTGAACTGGTCGAAGAAGTCCCCACGCAGTCCTGAACCGCGGGTTCGTAGCCCGGCTGCTCCGGCTCCGGCGGCTCCGGCGGCTCCGGCTACTCCCGTGAATGCCGAGGTGCATCATGCTGAGGAGGCACGCAAACGCGAGAAAAGCCGGATCAGCGTGATGGCCCAGGGGTTCCGGGCTTTACAGAGCGATGACGACAGTGAGGAAGAGGTGGAGGAGACGAAACCGGCACCGCAAGTGGAGGCGGACTCAATTGGCGCTATTCAGAAGGCGCAGCGCGAGGCGAACACCGGAGGGTGGAACCAAGCATAGACTATTTATATTGTATTAAATGTAACAGCCACCATCAAGTGCACCACACATCAACGTCAACTCCAGGTATACATCAACGTACACAACGTACACAACGTACACGACTTACACAACCTAGACGACATAGACGACGTACACAACCTAGACGACATAGACGACGTACACAACGTACACACGTACACAACGTACACACGTACACAACGTACACGACATAAACATCAACTTCATCCAGATACGCATTCACGTATCACCACTTGCGCATCAATATACAGCATACTTGTAGGGCCCTGCTTGTTACGTCTGCTGGAAGCCTAGCTTGATGATATATTCGACGTGGTTAAGGAGTCTGTTCAGCTAGGTTCATTTAATGATACGATAAATTTAAATGAATTATATGGAGACTGTTCAGCTATGGTCAGCTGCCATACTGGTGGGGGATATCGCGTGTGCTTTGTGATCATGGGCCGTGGGCAGTGCAGTAGTCATTTAGGGTGCATAAGGATAAACTTATCTAACTTGAAAGGCGCGAAGTTAAATAGGCTCGGCAGTTGGGGAACCTCTTTCTTACCGATGCGCGTGCCCGGCCAGCCCCACCGTAAACACCCAGCTGTCCATCTTGCAGTGTGTTTAAACACCAAAAAGCACCGCAAACTCGACCCTGATCTGGCCTCACGAGCCATAAGGATGGCCAACATGAACGACCTTTGGCTTAAGCGCTGGGACGTGTTTGACCGTAGCCTTAGCTGAACATGCCCACTGAATGATGTTATTAACAAATAAAACCACTAAATAGGAATCACTAACTAGAACCACTAAGTAGAACTGCCTACTAATACTATTCATGCTCAGTAATATGTACATGCTCAGTAACCATCACTGAGTGGCCCCATCCCTGGTACCCCGCGGCTGCGTCCCACTTTATCTAGGTGTTGATGAGTCATCCAACAACGAGATCGCCATAACAAGGATGGGCAACCAGGGGTCCAAACCGAGCCGGAAGGCGAATGCCGAAGCGATGCCCGAGTTCCGGCGCAGCGACACACAAACAAGCACTCGTTCTGGCCGCAGTATCATGAGCAATCGCAGCACGCGCAGCAACCGCAGCAACCGCAGCACGCGCAGCAACGGCCTGCTCCACCCATCTTCCGCAGACGGCGCGGGCGCCACAGCGGACGACGGCAACGCCAGCCCCCACGCCCGGCGGCGACCATCATCCAACTCGATGGCGAGTTTGCAAACCATGCATTCGGCCCGGAGCCACATTGAGGGCTCAACAACAGCAACAGCACCTTCACCGGGCGATGACAGCGCCATTGACGATGGAAACGGCACTGTTTTGCCGAATTTGGTGGTCAGCGCTAATCTCGATGACCACGGCGCCGCGGGCGGTGCCATTGTGGGCGACCAGCCCAGCGCGGGTGCCGACGACGCGAGTTTAAACCGCGAATTGCCGTTTGTTGTGCCCCCCCGCGTAGACGGCCAGGCCACGGTGCTTCCTGGCGGGCCCAATGGCGATATCAATCTCGACGATGTCATCCAGATGCTGCTGGATGTCGGCTACAGCGGGAAAACCCCCCGCAATTTCTGCCTGAAATCGTCGGAAATCGCGGCGATTTGCCGGGTTGCCCAGGAAATATTCTTAAGCCAGCCTTCGTTGTTGGAATTGAGCCCCCCCGTCAAAGTGGTCGGCGACGTTCATGGCCAATATGGCGATTTGCTGAGACTATTTGGGATGTGCGGCTTTCCCCCACATGCCAATTACCTTTTTTTAGGCGATTACGTCGACCGCGGCAAACAAAGTTTGGAAACTATTTTGCTGCTGCTGTGCTACAAGATCAAATACCCGGAAAACTTCTTTTTATTGAGGGGGAACCACGAGTCAGCCAGTGTCACGCGCATTTATGGGTTCTACGACGAGTGTAAACGACGCTCATCCATGAAAACGTGGCGGACGTTAGTAGACACTTTTAATACTTTGCCCATTGCCGCGATTGTGGCGCAAAAGATCTTTTGCGTGCATGGAGGGCTCAGCCCGAGTTTAACCAATATTAACGAGATCAGGTCGATTGAACGGCCCACGGATGTGCCCGAATACGGTTTGCTAAACGATTTGCTGTGGTCCGATCCTACAGATGGACCAAATGAGTGGGAAGACAATGAACGCGGCGTGTCGTACTGCTACAATAAAGTAGCGATTAACAAGTTTTTGCAAAGGTTCGGCTTTGATCTGGTGTGCCGGGCCCATATGGTTGTGGAAGATGGCTACGAATTCTTCAATGATAGGTCTTTGGTAACCGTTTTCAGTGCACCAAACTACTGTGGCGAGTTCGATAATTGGGGCGCGGCAATGTCGGTTAGTGAGGAATTGCTGTGCTCGTTTGAGCTTCTGAAACCACTAGATAGTGCGGCATTGAAGGAGGAGATGCGGCGGGAGAAGCACGAAAGGAGGCGCTCTTAAAATATAAAAAATATAAAATAGCATGACATGCAACGACAGGTGTTCCATTTCCGGCAGTTGCTAAGGTAGGCAATTGCAGTACTCAGGAAGTCTGTGTTAAGGCATACGTTGCTAGGCATTTGCACAGCACGTTGCTCAGATCACTACTATGGCGTACATAAGTAGGTAAATACAAAACGAAAACGTACAAAATTGCTGCGACGGATACTCAGGCATTCGAAGCTGCTAAGCTCTCCGACATTCGGAAGTCGCTAAGGCACTCATTGCTCGTTGCTCATTGCTCGTTCTAGATCACCGTGTTGAGTTACGAGTATAACCTCCGATTCGCCTCCGTTAGCGGCACATCGTGCACACGCGTGTCTTTGTCCCCCACCGTTTCGGGTGCATCTGGTGCATACGTGAGCCGCTCAGTGTTGTAAGAAGCCAAAGCCACGTAAATGTACGCCAGCAGCATGACCACGAATGCAGGCACAGCAATGGCCCACCACCGCGACGGGTAGTAGTCGATCCGCAGATAGTGCAGCCACGGTGCCGGCAGCAGTGCCCACAAGAGGTATACAATTAGTACGACGAACGCCCCGACGTACAATGCGAACCCCTCGTACTCGCGCGGCGACGGTGCCCTCACAGGCTGCTGGTGAACCCGCGGCCGTTCCTGTTCAGCCCACGCATGCATTTGCTCAGCTGCACTAAACGAAATACCAAAAACTGGATTGATCGGCTGCACATTCAGGTTCGCACCCTCGGTGACCTCTAAAGCGCGCTCAGCCGTCCATTTAAACAGCGAATGCATTTTATATATGTGGTGAGCACACGACAAGCCACATAAACAGTAATTGGAATGGTACGCATCCGGTGAGGTTCCCGGCTTATCGCGGAGACCACCAACCTCTTTTTGACAGCACCGCGTAATGTACGTTGCCAAGCCCTGGCGATTCCAGACATTTGAAGAGTTGATTAGCTGCTCCAACAATGGCCAGCACCCGCCGGCCCAGTGTGAGTAGCAGCCGTCCACAAGCTTGTTTGTGCGACCTTGGAAACCCGGAACGAGCAAATCTTGGCGACGAACCAACCAACTGGTCAACTTTGCCACATTGCAATGCTCGCGAACACATGCCAATGGATCATCACGGTCCAGTAACATTAAAGCGGCTAAACTACAAAAAGTATAACCCCCGTGGGCCTCACCCAGGGGCATGTTGGCAAACCCGCCCTCATAAGTTTGGCACCGCTGCAAATACGCACCCACCCCAGCCCGCAAGTCAAGCCAGTCGATGTTCAGCAAAGTTGCAGTTGCCAATGCACAGTAAGCTGCTCGCGGATCGCACTCGCCGCTCGTGCACACGCGGAACCCGCCCTCCGCGGTTTTCAACGACATCATCCACGTGGCCAGCCTGGCGGTGTCAATGCGTTGCCAGTATTGCGGGCCCGTGTATGCCAATGCCATAACTGCTGCATACGTCGCTGCTAGGTGGCCATGCTGGCCGGGGCCTCCACCGAACCCGCCATCTGGATGCTGGCACGCAAGCACGGATTCGGCCACTCTGACCAGCTCAGATTCACTCAATGGCAAATTCAGGATCGCCAATGCGTTGACGGGCCAAAACACCATCCACGGATGCGAAGCATCGAGCGCTAGATAACCAGCAGGAAGGGGCGCGGTGAGCGCGAGCGTCGAGCGTAAGAACCTTTGGTGCAATGATGGATCAACGGTGAGCGGAGTGGCCAAAAGAGGCGCACACCGGGCCTCTAAATCCACTTGTGCTTGCTCCGAGCGCGTGCTCATTGTAAGTGCCGGAGCCGTGCACCCTAAACCTTTAATTTCCGGGGATTACCCCATTGGGACAACGTAAATGGTGGACCCACTTCCGGTGGACACTACCACCGGTAAACCACACAATCATCCGATACATACCTTGACCAGTAGATAGCGTTAGCACTACGACTACACACCCGATTAAAACTCCGCAAAGGGCCAGTGCAGTCCAGCTCTGTGCCGCAGGCTTGAAATGCACCCAGGACCATTTCTGGGGCGACCTAGCCAGCCGGGTGCGGTTGTGGGCCTCGCCATCAACAACCCAGTCAATAGTTTTTAGTCACATTGACCGTGAAGATCTCTTAAGTGGCCCGAAATATATCGAGCGCGAGCACGCCATCATCCGCCCTGCCACGGGCTGGAAGGCGCTGAACGTAAACAGGAAGTTCACTACCCGTGTTGTTGGTTTAGAACCTAAAGAGAGCGACACTATTCTCTAGTTATTGTTTGGTGTTTTATATGATAAGCCAGGCGATGCTACCTCAGCCTTATGGGACAACCGAGTTTCCGAACATTTCGCGGTGTGAAACTACGCCTCGTCCTCCAAATGCGATGGGATTGAGGACTCGAGCACGGCGCGTCACGGCACGCGCGTTACCTTACTTGCGGAGAAGCCGTCCCAACTCGAAGTCGCAGCTCGGGGCCCTCAATTTGCCTAATCTTTCATATTTTATGAATATCGGTGTTATACGCTTAATAGGCGTAAATAAATAGATAAACATTTTACAAGCGTATCGTATGTTGCACGCTCATGGCGTAGACAGATACCAGGTGCAATTGAAGTGAGATCGATAAGTATCATGTGATCGCTCGCTCGCGAGCCCGTAACCTGTAGCGTCCTAGCCCTGGTAACTGTATCTGAGTTTGCCCAGCAAAGTCGATCAAAACTACACATTTTTATTTTCACCTATATAGAAGAGCAATGTATCGTCTTGAGAACATTTTTAATAAATGCCTAATACTGAACATGTAGAATATTAAATAGTTTTTTGGCAGCCGCTAATATTCGCCGTTTTAGAGGGGTACCAACATCGATCATACATAGTTCACAAGGGCACATTGCAAAGCTTTTTTTATAAATTTTTTCCCATAAGTAAAAACTTGCGTAACGTACATAATATTTATGCTAAGTATTTTCTGGAACCGTTAAATTTGGGGTGGTCTATTAAGTTTTTTAAAATATTTGGCAAACTTCATAAGGGTGTTACAAAGAATTGTGGGGGTGGGGTCATCGTTAGCTGGCACCGTTTATGGGGTTAGGATCATTACATGGTACTGGCGCAACACATATCACGTGGTCTTTTGCTCATCCTTACTGAGTGGGCCGTAACCTGTATCGTTTAAACGCTAGCGGGTTAGTTCAATTGAGCAAAAGGTCAGCCTCTTAGGCCAGGCAGGACGGCTGAGAGCTTTGAAATTTCAGCAGGACTATATATTACATAGATCTATACTCACCAAGACTTATTTTGTGCGATAAGCGCGGGCAAGATTGCGTGGACATCTATGGAAGCGCACTACACGCTGTCCGGCGTGGTACACAAACAGGAACTCAAACTGCTGGACCACCGTTAAGCATGCCGTGCACCTACTACGTTCCTATTTAATGGCTGTGACGTTAAGCAGCTGATGGACAAACAATGTACATATCATGATTCACTGCCGAAATACCGTTCAGTATGTTTAGAAGCATGAACGGTACAATTGGCCGTGACTGCCGGAACGCCAAATGAACCACTGTACGATGCTAAGAGTTCGACGTACTGTGGAATACGTAGACCAGGCCTAGGGCAGACTACCACATAGATGTGAATGGGAAATTCAACCATATCTGCCCCGCTTCAATTGTGCGTGGGGTGACTAGCGCCAACGCCCGAAAAGAGCGCACTGATGATGGGTGAAGTGCGTAAGTATTGTAAATATTGTACTGTATATTGTATGTTGCAAATTGTATGCTGCATGCTACACGCTGTATACTGCGCCGTATGCTGTACGCCTGTGTTGTGTGCAGTTGCCGTGTTTTGAAGATATATGGTGTATGATGTACGTTGCTGCATACTGCATGCCTTACGCTGTACGTTGAATGCTGTCAACCGTGTCGTATGATGTACGCATGTTGCATGCTGAACAATGCACGTTGTACACAGTACACTGCAAGCTGTACATTATACACTGTACATTGCATGTTGTACACTGTACATTGCACGTTGAAGTTGTATACTACATTATGGTCGTATATGCTGTACGATGAATCTATACATTCCACCCAAACAAAGCATTCGACGTGGCCACGGCCAGCCGGTGCAGTGTCGACTGCGGCTTAGCGTGTTCCGGTGCACGCGTCGCTTTCTCGGCAGGAACAGGCACAGGATCTTGGCGTAACATCCTCGAGGGCATGCTCCGCGGCACAATGCGGTCAGGAGCCATGGCCGGCGGAGCAATCGGTGCCGCGGGAGGCCCCACCGGCTCAGAGTCGTCAAGCACAGTGGTCAATGACTGATCCGCCAGCATGCTCACCTCGTCATCGTCCATCAACAGCGAATTCGTGCTGCTTTGCTGCATGCGGCTGGCGTATTCGCCCGGTTCGCCCCGTACACACCCAATGACGTACTGACCGGGCATGACGTGGCCGTTTTGGGACAATGCCCGGCGTGCAGCCTCCGGATCGCGGTAAGTTAGCCTTAACCAGTTGCGGCCACACTCAATGGCCGCTCCGGGACCGCCATTCGGGCCTCTGCCCGCGGCATTCTCAATGATCTCACCAAACTGGGCAAAATGCTGTAAAACCGTTTGGGTTGAACCTGGGGGGAACCCAAACACGATTACAGGCGCCCCTTGCTGGTTATTTGCCGGACTGGAGCTGGTTACGGGCGGCCGGCTGCGGGATTCAGTTAACTCCAGATCATCAACCGCCGGCGACCGAATACTCAATGTGGGCGGCAAATTGTCCTCAACATCGTGCGTTCCTGGCTTTCTCGGCTTCGTCCGCGGCCGCGAAGCGAAACCTGACCGGCCCGTGCCGGCTTGAGCTCCTGGTGTGGTGGGGGACGCCACAGCGTCAAGACGAAGGTTATAACTGTCTGGGCGTACAAACGAACTGTGCGCCGTGCCGGGTTGTAAATGCGTGGGCACAAACACGCGTGCGCTCGCCGTCCACGGCGGGTCGGACCGCGAGGAGTTCATGTCAGCAGCTCCTCCGCACCCACCATAAATAGTTGGCCATACAAAGGGCTATAATGTTAATACGTTGGTATGGCTATATTTATGAATATTCCGTTATTGCTATATATTATGCTACCGCTACGGCTAGTTAGGTACAGCTATGGCTTAGGTACTGGCTTGGGTACTATGGCTTGGCACGGGTAGGCACAGCTATGGCTTAGGTACTGGGTACTATGGCTTGGCACGGGTAGGCACAGCTATGGCTTAGGTACTGGGTA
>JAJMBI010000001.1:0-44605 GCA_030572815.1 Starmerella asiatica | reverse complement strand
TATGGCTTGGCACGGGTAGGCACAGCTATGGCTTAGGTACTGGGTACTATGGCTTGGGTATGGCCACGGGTGGGTACAGCTACGGTTATGCTACATTTTGGTACACAATTATGGACTTTAGCAACAGCTACGCCTTCAGTTACGGCCACTATGGCCATTATTGCTACTATGGCTAAGGTTGGTTACGGTTAGGTACAGCAACGGGTAGCTACGGTTATGCTATGAGCATACAGAGCTGTGAAGCCTAAACACTTCGTAGATACCAAGGCTCATTTTCTGATCTTAGACGACAAGCAGCTATGGCACATGCATCCGGCCTATGCACTTAAAAATATGCAAAACTACGTTCCTACTTGTATCACAGAGTCCTCTGTGTGATGCGGCCATGCCACATGCGCTGTCCTATCTTAAAAGCAGGGACTGGGCCACAACCAGTGTATAATTGAGGTAGGAAACTCGTATATTTTTCCAGTTAGTTCAAAAACCAGCGCTTAATGCACAAGCAGTACCCTTGCCGCATAAACACTTTTTCAGCGGTCCCCAGTTACCTAGGCTAGGTGCGTTACCCTTATCAGGTACGCCTTCCATATAGCGTCCGATAATGCTTAGGGTAGTGGCGGGGTACAGACTTCTTACCCACAAACCACCGAATATCAGCGACAACGAAGAACAATCGTCCCCCCCTTTTTGTCTTTGAGGACGGAGACGTTGCGTGTGCAGCCAAACGAAATCGTTCCGGCTACCCGCAAGGACTCGCCCTACGTCGTGCACTTCACGTTGGCAGCTATCGACCCTTATTCCGCCGTTGATATCCATCGAACCCCTTCTACGTTGCGGCTGATGCGCATTCCTGACAATGACGACGAAGATGGTGAGCTTAAAGGTGCTGATAAGAAGCCTGTCACTTTACTTACCCTCGGCCCATCAACGCAGTACCAGCATTCGATGGATCTTTACGTCTTTCCGAACGAGGGTGTGTGCTTCCAAGTTCTGGGATCGTACCCAATTCACCTTTCGGGTAACCTTATTGCGCACCCTATCACTGAGGAGTTTCTGAGTGACAGTGAGAGTGAGGGTAAATAGGAGAATGGCGATGAGATTATTTTGAAAGCAATTGGCTGCTGTGGAGGCTAGCGCAAGGAGCGGGTGAGGATGAAAATTGACAAGTCAATTCTTCCCTTGAGCAAGGCCGCACCCAGCCCGTTTCGAAGTACCCCATGAGGAAACTAGTGTTGCGTTTGCCAAAGCCCTTAGCCGCGATTTAACTGCCGCGTTGTTATTCAGCACTTCTCAACAATATATGATGAAGCTTTCCAGCCTGAGGATGCCCGCATCGCTGTATGGGCGCCGGCCCGCGAGGTTTCAGACACTACCGATACCAGATCTGTGAATTTTCTACATTTGTACGAGATTTCATTTGAAGACGCGGTGGATGGCTCATTTTTATGCGTGTAGCATCTTCAACGATGTATTGGCCGCTACATTATGTGCTAAACACGCTGAACTATGACCATTGGTTAATGACGGGCCATACACTGAGTGGGAAAGTGCACTGGACGCAGGACACGGTTATGATTACAGCCTTCAATTATGCTATTATGGCTACTATAGCACGGCTAGGTACAACTATGGCTACACCCGGTAATTGTCAACGATGGTGGCTACATCTTAGATTATCGCTACACATAATGTGTATATTGAGCCCCAAGTATATATTGATGTATATCTCCAAGTATATATCTCGAAGTATATATTGATGTGTATATATTGACGAGAACATTTAAGCTATCTACACCAACTCAAAGACCGCTGAGCCTCTTCTCCTAATGCCATTTGTCCAGCCGGTGCTTTCGTACGCAAACAACGCCTGCCTAAATGACCAAATTGGCAGTCTGTGGCGCTCAATGCCCATGTGAGTAGCTTGCCATCATAACAACCTACCGTGCCGTATGTTAAAGATACGGTGCGTGAACGATGTATGAACGGTATATACTTAATTTATAGCGGCAGCCTTCTCGTACAAATTGTCCACCACCGAGGACATGTGCTTCAACGCCTCTAAACTCTGCTCGTACGTGGCATCAGCACTCGGCGCCGGGTACACGTACAGCCATCCTTTCCCCTGGTCCAGCACCCCGCTAAAGACGCCATCCAAGATCATCTGGCTGAGTTTCCCCTCGACTTGTGCCGCGCTCAAACCCAATTGCTCAGCCAGATGCGGCACCTCCACACACGAATAGGGCTCAATCACCATTTTCAAGTTCTCTTGGAACATCTTTTCGTACAAAGCCGAGAAATGCGACCTAATAAACGCATCTGAACCCAGCTCGGGCTCGAACTGTTTGAGAACTCTATCGAATTCCTGTAAACTGCGATCATTGTTGGCCCTGGCCATTGCCGTCATGGCATCGATATGCCGGCCGCTGAATTGCTTAACCGTTTTGTTTTGCAGCAGCTGCTCCACATCGTCGCGCAAATTCAGCATGATCTTGACTAACAGCAAGTACTTTAATGCCTGGACAGCACTGCGGTGCTCTAAAGAAGCATACCCATCAAATGCCTCATAGAAATACGAAAATGCCGTTTTATAATCACCATCTTCGGCCTGCAACACACCGCTCATCATATCGAGCTGGGCCTGCATCAAAGTTGGGGTGTACACGGCATTCGCACTGGTTCGCGCGCTCGTTAGCGACGCCCGTGCTTTGGGAAGGTTGCGGAGCGCATGATAAATGCGTGCTTCGTGCAATTGTACTTCTACAAGCATCATTTTATCGTCTAATCGCTTCAACTCGCTGAGCAGTGTGGTGGCGAGCTCAATGGCGGCCTGGTACTGCCGCTTGTCATAAAGCAAGCCCAAAAGCCGCACTTGCAGTCCTTGACGAAGAAAACTGCGGTTCGATTGCACGGCCCACTCCACGCATTGCTCGATAACTGTAATCTGCTCGTTCGTGGAGTTTGGCACTCTTGCCATGTCGTCAATCAGCCGCCGGATGATTTTCGCGGCTTTGCTTTTCGCATAGTCGCCGGTAACGTCGCGGGCCGTCGCAACCAGCTGGGATAATTGCGCTAAGTCGTGCTCGTCGCCGTAGTACTTGCCCAACGCCAAAAGCGCGGTTTCCTGGTCTTGCGCAATCCGCTCTTTCTGCGTAGCAGTTGTACCATCAACACTGGCTTTAATAACCGCCCAAAACTTGTCCACGCCGTCAGGAAGGCCGGCTTGCTGGGCCTCCTCCAGTAGCTCGCGCGTGCTCATTGTACGTCACCACCCTAGACCCGCCCTACTAAGCACCCCCCCATCACCCACCTCAGACGAAGTACTGGCAAACGTGCTAGGCGTAAGATATACGAATGTAGACGTAATGCTGAACTGTACACGTAGTAGACATGTAGTAGACGTACAAACGAATAATACAGACGAATGCCGACAATGCTCGACGTACAAACGCTAGGCACACGTCTGACAAATGGTAGACGAATGGTACAAAGATGCTAGACATGCAAATAATAGATTTATGGCATGCAATGCTAGACTTATGAGTGGTAGACGTACAATTGTAGTTGAATGTAGACGTACAAAAGGAAAGTAACACACCCTGGACTGAATACGAAGATGCTCGTATACATGATGCTAGACATCAACGTTAGACTTATGAGTGGTTAACAAAGGTAGAAATGATATACGAATGGTAGACGAATGCTAGCGGAATCGAGAAGGTATGCGGGCTAACCAGAGGCCCCATTTATAGCCAATATGGGTGAAGGAACACATTGTCGCTGATAGAATGTAAACAATGGGAAATACCGTTAACCGACCGGAACAACCTGGCTCTCCCAGAGCCCCTTAGGCTTCGTAGTGAACAGCGACCGCGTAGGATGAATGCATGCCAGATAGTGCTAGACATACAATTGGTAGATATACGCAAAGATATGGTCCACCAGTAGTAGCCAAATGCTACAGGAATGTTAGGAATGCTAGGAATGCCAGGAATGTTAGGATGCTAGAAATGCTAGGAATGTTAGGATGCTAGGAATGCTAAGATGTTGGGATGCTAGGATGCTAGGAATGTTAGGATGCTAGGAATGCTAAGATGTTGGGATGCTAGGAATGCTAGGAATGTTAGGATGCTAGGAATGTTAGGATGCTAGGGATACTAGAAATGTTAGCATGCTAGGATGTTAGGATGCTAGGAATGTTAGGAATGCTAAGATATTGGGATGCTAGGAATGCTAGGATGTTAGGATGTTAGGATGCTAGGATGCTAGGAACGCTAGAAATGCTAGGATGCTACGATCATACAGGAACGCTGTAAATACAATACATAAAGCACTACAAATCTACACATGAGCAAGTGCCGGCTCCACAAAGGCCCGCATGAGCTCGGCATCAAACAGCTCATAAAGCCGTAAATCTTCACTAGCAATTACATTGGCAAAGCCAAGAGCAACGCGGCTGTACTCTTTATTAACGGCTTCAGCCCCGCGCAATGCTGCCAGCGTCTCGTAAACGAGAATGGGAATATACTTAGCGCGCACAGCCTTAATAGTCTCGTCCTCCGAGCCAGCCCCAAACTTCAGGGCATCCTCCATCGCCTCCAATATTTGTCCCACTAATCGTTGTGCAGCAGGTAATGAAACTGACGAGGCGTTCGCGCGCCAGTTCTCTAAAGCAGCCAATGCCGTAGCCAGTGCGCTGTATTGTTGCAATTGCAGCAAGTTCGCGGCTAATTGGCCGCGCTCGTATTCACTCGTTCGTGTAGCATCCAACACCTTTGATTTCAATTGCTCAAAGCTGTTTTGTTGCGAAAGCAACACTGCACCGTGGCGATGGTCCGTTTGTAAAAACAGTGAGTAGGCTCTAAGCAAGGCTCGGCAGGCGGCCGTCCATAGTTGGGCATGCACAAGCCAGTGCAAAATAGCAACTAACCGCTCATCTGTTTCAATTGTGTGCGGTTCTACTTCGGCAAACAGCTCGAAGTTCATCTCAACGGCTTCATGTAAGGCAGGCTCAATATCGATGCCGTACCGCGCAGCCAACGCCAATTGCTCGCTTTGCGCTTCCGGATCGGTTATTTGGGCTAAAACCCTTCCATAAATGTCGGCTTGGTCTTGGGGGTTCAGTAACCGAACGTACCTGGGGATAAGCGGTAGTCGCGACCTCAGCAATTCGGGTTCCTTACAGAGGTACTCAACGTAAAGCTGGATTAACATCGGATTAATTTCAAGGCCTAACGCAAGCTCTACATGGAGTAACACGCGGCCGAGCCAGTCATGGTCCAAAAGTGTGGCTGAGTTTCCCTGCTGCACAGCATTCACTAACTCATCAACAAGTTGCTGCACGAGTTCAGGAACGCGGCCCTGGATAACGGCCAGGGACACTTTGCGTCGCCAGTCCTGCTGCTGCAATTGCAGTTTATGGTCGCCTTTTACGCTCAATTCGAACTGTTCAAGGCTGGCACCGGTTAGAAGGTGGGCCACCAGCAAACTTTCCCAGCTTTCACACAACGGTGCAAAGACTGCTAAATGGCCGCACAACAACCCGTAAAACCCGCGTTCGTACTTACTAATTTGCGGGGTATCGCACACGGCCCTGGCGGCTTTGGCCAATAGTGGTGGACACTTCCGGGGGTCGAATTGAGTGTCGAGAGAAGCACGGACAAGCCAATTGTTCGTGTCGGCTGCCACTGCTCGAGCTGTTGATGCGTCGCCGGCCAGCAACAGCTCAAACACGTACTTGAAGAACACATCGTCGCACTCGCGGTCCTCGCCAATAATCGACCGTGCCTGACGCAATGGCGCGTCATAATCCAGCTCGGTAACAATTGTCAGCGCTTGCGGACCAGTGGCAGCTGCTTTTGTGTGCAACCACCGAATGCTTTGCAGTTTCAGCGGCTCCTGTGGCTGATTTAGGTTGTTTTGCACCCATTTAATCACAAGTTCAACATCCACAGAGCCGTTTTTGTGAACTTGCTCGGGGTGCTCGGCCACAAGCGCGACTAAATCGAACAAACGCGCTTCTAATTCGAGCTTTTCAGAAACGGTGTTACTAAGTGGCTTGAAAGCGTTGATGGCAGCCTCACGTACGACATCATGCAGCGACCTTGACAAAGTTGAACGGTCGAGATCCTGGGGCGCGACCGCTATGCCGAATCCAGCCACAAGGTCATCCATGGGAACGAAGCTGCACTGTACTGGGGTGAATAGGCTGAGGATATGGCAGGGGACAGGATGTGGCAGGGGACAGGATATGGCAGGGGACAGGATATGGCAGGGGACAGGATATGGCAGGGGACAGGATATGGCAGGGGACAGGATATGGCAGGGGACAGGATATGGCAGGGGACAGGATATGGCAGGGGACAGGATGTGGCTAAAGACCGGATATGGCAGGGGATATTGCAGGGATAGGATATGAATGGGGACAGGATATGGCTAAAGATATACTATGGCTAGTGCTGTGGCTTGTGACCGCTCGTAGCAGGCTGGTAGTGACCGTACAGGCCATACAGGCTATACAGGGATATGCTATGACCAGTGATTATGAGGCAGTGGAAATAGTGGGCACTAAAAGTGATCAATGAACCGGCGGCTATGGGACGCTGGGCATCATGGGCGTGGCTAAAAATAGAAGATTTAGGAAATAGAACAGCTGCACTGCAACTGAGGTTATACGGGATAATTTTGATACTAATATTGGTTACTATTTACAAGTGCTACAGCACGCAATCAACCGTTGTTTCATATATGTTGGGCTACCACGGCGCGGTTGGGGCGCACCTCTCGGAAATAGCGGGCCGGGCGCCTAGCCCCCCCCTCGGCCTTCCGAGATCATCAGGAGGTGGGGTTTAGTGGTTTATGTGTTTTTGATCGGTTACTATGAATATTACAATACACGGCTCTATTTCGAAAGGTAATTCAAGCTATATATACATACCGCTACTCACGGCAACGTACGACGCGGGCTACTTTTGGCTTGCGAGATATATCCAGAAACCCTGTCCCTAATATGCAAGGAAAACCTTATTTCTGGAGAATGCCGAAAGCACCATGTGCGTCTTAGATCGTTCATACTACGGCCCACCCGGACGGCACCAGGGCCAGTAGAGATAGCATGAAATGTAATTCAGAATAATTACGTGATTAAATCATCCATGCTGAGCACTACCTGGCTGGCTTACAGCCGGACGGAGCTTTTCGGGCGAAAACTTTGCGCTAATTATATACCACACCCTAACCACGAGATGAAGTTGTGGCGAAGCCTCTCCCCGACGCAGGGGCCGGTAAAATCGCGCCAGCGACAAGCGCACATTGTCTACAACACGAACACTCGTTGCTGGGAACTTGTTGTGTTGAATCTAAGTAACTTTAGATTGGATATGCCATGGTGGTTGGGGCGGGATGACGACTTAGATCTCACCATAATAAACTAAACCAGCACTTAAATATAAAAGCTATGCAGTAATATGTAGCTAAACCGTCGATAGCAGTGCATCAGATGCAAATATGAAGTTAACCGGCGGTGACTGCTACTAGTTTGCGCCTCGCGACGATCTTAAGCGCACAAACCCTAAGTAAGATATGATATCATGCATGCATCTAAAACGGTGGCAGTGTTTAATGTAAGCAAGGGGTTCTAACGTTCTCGCTCCAAATAAATAATCCGCATAGAAAAGCCGCCGGCTCCCAAAAAAAACACATTCTTTCCGACTACTAGAACTAATTTGCTGAGCTGTTATTGAAGGCTGCTAACCGTTTGGGGTCGTGCACAGATGTCTACACAAACGGTGACGTTGATCGGAACCGCTCCAGAAACGTCGCCAAACATTGTTGAATCTTCGCCAGTGGCACAGAATTTACCCAAACGGGGTATTCTCGGTACTTTGCTGCGCAGATCGAAGTCACCGCGCGTGTATGTTACTGAATTCGATGACAGCGACTCCTCAGTTGAGCCTCCCAAACTCGACATTAAACAGCTTCCAACCATTGAAATTGTGAAAATCGACAGCGAAGCCACGGATCCTAAGAAGATACATGACTATGTGTGCGTGTGCAGCATAATTGCTCGACTTCCCACCGCGGTGGTCACTGATATCGTGGCGAACGTGTTCGCGGGTGAAAACCGTAGGCCATTTAGAGACACCATGCTCGACAGTATCATGGGCCACTGCTACCGGAGTTCAACTCTGCCTCAATTGCGCATTTTGTGCGGGAGGCATCCTCTCAGTGAAGAATTGTCGCATGCCATGTACTGGTTTGGTGGAGTGCGGTCTTTACCGGGTTATAACGATGGATTTGAGGCTCCAGGGTGTGTTGCCCGGTGGGTTGTGCATCAACCGAATCGCGTCAAGGAGGATCCGGTGCTGCTTTATTTCCATGGCGGCGGGTACGCCTTAAAGACATGCCACCCGCAGGTGAGCTATATAATATCATTAGCCAAGGTGCTCCGTAAAGAGGGTCATCGCATCAGCGTGCTTATTTTGGACTACACGATCGCGCCGTTTGCGAAATTTCCTACGCAGCGCGATCAGGCCGTGGCGTGTATCTCGCAATTGCAGCAGACATGTAATAACATCATTCTGTTTGGCGATTCGTGCGGTGCCAACCTGGCATTGAGCGCTTTACAAGAAGAAGACAAGTTGGAGTACACTAAGTTGCTTGGGTGTGTGCTTGTGTCACCCTGGACGGATCCGGGTGCCCACGAGGGGTCCATGAACTCGAAACGCGATATTTTATCAAAGCGACGGCTGGATGAGATGACAGCTCAGTTTATCCCTTCTCCTGACTTGCTTAAGGATCCTCTCGTGAGCCCGCTGAGGGCAGATCCGGCAGTTTGGGAACGTGTTTTGCCTAAGAATACCTGCTGCGTATGGGGGTCATTCGAATGCCTTGCTGATCAGTCGGCTGAGTTTAAAGATTTGGCAAAGATCGACGATTTCTTTATTGAGCATAACGGCACGCATGACTGTATTCTGAGGGGGCTGAAGCCGAAACCGTGTAAATACATCACCTCACGGCTTCTGTCCTGGGTTAGCACCATGCAAAGGGAGGACACAGCCACAGTTTAAATTGTAAATTATTATGTATTAGAACATATTGAGCTTCATTGCAGCGGTTTCCACCTTGGTAAGAGCGAGAATATGCCAAGGGATCAGTGTGGTTTCCGAGCTCACACCGGTGTACTCAGATAAACTCGCTAGTCGTCGGTACTGCCCAATTACACGGCCCATCACGGTTTTGGGGGCGATCTTGAGTTCGTGCAGTGTTAGCAATCGTACCTCCAACGCCTTCAGTTGATCTTGCTGGATGTGAATCAAGAAGCCTTTGGCGAGGGCACTCACCGATGAACTGACATTCGGCAATGGCACAGGAATACTTATACCATAAACTTCGTCGTTTTCATCAATTATTACACAGTCTGAGGCAACAACCGGTGAAACAGCTCTAGTGGGTATGCCGGCATCCGACACAAATATCCCGTCAAGGCCGGCTTGAAGCCCATTTGACTCAGGCGTTCTGGCTTTAAATGAAGGCTTGCGAAGTTTCTGGTCGCTAGTAATGGTCCTGGGGTGCGGCGTGTCCAAAAGGATCACAGAAACACCTGGTTGAAGTACCTTAGACCAGATTGCAAACTCCTCTAACGACATTGCACCGCATTTCGTAATACTAAAGCGCCATCCACGGCGGTCTCGAACCTCATGGGCCGCAGCAATAGCGGATTTAAGAATCTCGGCCAGCACCTTCTGCAAGGCCTTGTCGCTGGAGTCTGCTAATTTGTACACTTCGACCCGAGTTACGTTGGCCCATTGATCAGTCCAGCTGGCTAAACACCATTTACCTTCAGCGACAAGGTACGCTACATGCATCACTGGTTCGTCTTCCATCAAAAATTGAGGCATATCCACGGAGTATTGCAGTCCAGATGTCTTTGGTGCCAATGCCGCTAACTTGAACAACCGCGGAAAGTGAGGGAACCGGCTGTAAATTAATAATGCCAGTCGCTCAAACGAGTATGAGCTTATTTCCTTGTCATGATCCCAGCGACTAACCAACAAGTCGAGGCTACACAGCATCCATTGACAATTCTTAAAAGATACCCGTAGGGAAGCTGCACCCTGAGCGATTTGAAACGGAACAATAGCAGTATAAGTACCACCCCGCAAACTCGATGGTGGGTAGCTCATCAACACTATTACGTTAGATGCCAACTTGCTTTTCTCGTGCTGGTCAATCCGAGTTTGCAATTCGAACCTCAATTGAGAACACGCGTTCTCGAAAAGGTCACCAACTGCGTCACCGGAAGTGTGAGTCCAATCAGTGTGGATCAGCATCAGGCCTCGGTCGACAGACCCGAAAGTTGGCAGGTGCACAACTCCCAATTTACACCCCTCGTAGGCTGCTCTTATTCCATCCAACGCATGACGGGCCGCAGAGCCCAATGCAGGAGAAGCCAAAGTCATCAATATAATTGAAATCGAGGGTTTGGCAGCCAATGATTCCAAGGTAGCATTCACACTGGCTTCACAGCCATTCTGAATACTTGCAGCTGAAGTAGGAGGATTACTCTTCGCCGTCTCAGGTTCCATAGGATTTGTAGGTTTATCTTCAGCCTTACTACTGTCTTGAGGCTTGTAATCCGGCGGCTCGAGGCTCAAAAGCCGCCAGAACCGTAGAATCGATATACGCGCCCTAAGTGAATACTGTCCGCGTTGAACTGATACTAACGGAGGACTAAAAAGCTGTAATATCGTCGGCGAAGGTTGCGTATTCGTTCTACCTTTATCAGTACTCCCAAGACTGGCTGCCCTCAAGGATGCAAAACTAGGATTCCTCGACTCTAAGGGGCTGAGCACTGAAGGAGAAGTATTCATCACAGCGCTCATTTCGGAAACCACGGAACACTGCCTCAGTGATTTGAACAAAGACTTCAACCTCTCAATGACGTAGAGCGGTGCGACCATAGATTCACCACCAATGACGGGAGCATCTACGACTTCACTCATCATGCCGCCATCCCAAACAATTTGGGGTAGCAGTAATCGGAAGCTATCAAATTTCGAATCATCAATGGGCAAATGCTCTCCGTAATCTCGGATAAGCGACTGCAACCAAGCATTTTCAGTATCATCCGAGGGAGGTGCATATGATGAAACCCCAACACCTCGCATCTCATTGTCACTGTCAACATCAATCATATAATCGGGTTCTTCAGAATCTTCGCTATCAGAATCTGTGTCGATCTGCATAGGCAAGTGAATAATGCTTTCACGCCTTGCAGCATTTTGGTCTTCATTGGAAACTTCCTGGATAGGCTTCATGTAAAATCGGCCACCAATACTATATTTAGAGTCCAATTGCGCGTTGGGCAAACTCAATGATGCAAACAGTGTGTGAGACCACGGTTTTGACAAATCTTGCTCTAGTTTCAACATCGTTGCAAGGTCCGCAGATGTGTTTGCTGATAGTTTACCGACATCCAATGACCCCCCCGCTTCAAGAAGGCGTGTATCTGAAACCGTTTCCTCCTTTATAGTCGATTGTGGCATTGGGGGTTCAGACTCACGACCTAGTGGGAGATCGAAATAGTTAAAATCTGCATCTCCAACTTCATCTTCAACGCTATCCTCGACATCCATCCAGTTCTCTGGGTTTGGCGTGGCACCAGATGATGCAGCATATCCCGGAGTAAACCCCGGCGTATGGTATGTAGGTGTCGGATAGACCTGAGGTGCATTAGGTGTGACAGCAGTGCTTTGAGAATTCATATTGCCGCCCAAGAAAAAGTAGGATGTGCTCGTAGACGCCCCCCCACCTAACGACGTCGTGGAGTTCGACCTCCCGTTATTAGCCAGAAGTTGCCGAGCGGAATTTCCCGGATCCCGGGCCAAAGCTTCTAAGTCAAGATACGATGCAGTCGCAGTCACAGCCGGTCTTGGTGACGACGGGGGAGCCACGGGAGGATTCACTGCTTGATGTAAAGGTTTTATCGACAGTTCCGACACCACGGTAGCCTCAGCGTCTGTGGGTATATCGCGCCTCACGGCATTCATCGCATCTTCCAAAGCCGTGTACGGATCAGGCCTCGCGATTTTAACTAATGGCCTTGTAATCAATGAAACTGCTCGAAACTGGTCGATAGTTCCCTGCATAGCCGCGTCTCCCAACGCAGTTACAGTACGGCCATTACCGACCAAAGTGTATTCATCAGCCGGTCTCAGCAAGTCGCGACGATCCGAAGTTGTTAGTAAATTCCGACTCCCAGCGGTTTTGGATATGTTGACCTCACTGCTATTATTAGTTGCATATGCCCAGTCGCAACCTCCCGTGGTTAGGGCAGATGCCCTAATTAGGACGGTAGGCCACACCATATCACCACCGGCGTAATTCACTCTTAACCACATACTTTTTTCCAATTGATGCAAAGTAATGTTCGTAACAAAGTAAGAGGCCAGCATTTTGTACAATACTCGCGCCCGACCAGGGTTTGGCGGCTCAACTGCACTGGCAGATTGCAATGACGAAATTATCCGTCCTGGCCGGCCCTGCGGAAGCAACCACACAAGTGAGGCACACGACTGGATGTTAGGCATTGGCAATGGGATCAAAACGGCCCGTTTTTTAATGATTCTAATCGACAACCCGCCTTCTTGGTTTAAAACGGGTAGAATGCGAATCAGCGACCCATCACCAGTACAAAGGGCTGATTTCGTACCAAATGCTTCATACTGTTCTTGATCGCCATTTTTAAGCAAAGTATCAAGACATCTAAGCTCAATTGCTCTTATAAGTGGGCCATACCTGCCGTCACATGCCGCTAAACGTGTGCTGCTTGAACTGTGCGTACTTCCATTAGATCCACCACCAAATGTGTGATGTGACAGTGTAACAGTGCTGGAATTCGTGAATGGCGGCAAAAAAACTCCCTGGGCCAGTGTTTCCACGGTGTCAATGCTGGCGATGATTTGATCCACTTTGGTCATCCCCATTCCAGCATTGTTAAAGAAGTCACCCTGGGCTATGGATTGATTCGCAGTATCGATTTGAACATCGTAAACCCACAATTCTTTGCCTGATCTGCCCAATGAAATGTATATGCTGTGGTCGTTTTTATGCAATTCGCGACGGATGCCCACTTCCGCTTTACGCAACGAGCTGGCTGGCACCAATTCAGTGGTGTGCGATGAGCTCACACCAGCAGCTTCGTGGTCTTTAACGCCATACACACGGTAGGAAATCGATGATATAACACAGGCGCTAAAGGTGTCGCCCAAGACGGTTCGGGCGTCCATGCATTAATTTTCTGGGGCAATATGGTAGGAAAAACCACAGTTTATTTCGGGGAATCCAGCGTGAACAGTTGAAATGAAGTCTATAATTTCACACGCGTTTGAACACGCTCTGCTTACGCTGGGCCCTGACACCTCCCAGCTGTTAAAGCGCGTACCTGATATGGCCAACACACTTCAGAGGCTATTTGGAGTATATACCAACATATTTAGCAGAATACTCTAAATATCACAATATTAGCTAAATAGTTGGCTCAGGGCGGACCCGTAGATGCTTGGACAGGACACCACTCCCCAGTACGGCTGGACTGCATACTTAGCCACCACACCCCATCTATGTGGGATTCCTGAGTGTACGTAGCAATATATATAGCGTAGAGCTATATATAAAAACTTCAGAGGCTGACTTGTGCCAGACCAGTTTTGGGCGGTTCATTAACCACCTGTCACTTGCCACATGCTGTAGGGTAAGGCAGTGTCGATGCCACCAATCACACGGTCCCCGCTAGATCCACGTTGTGCCAATAATTCACGTACATATCGCATTTTAGTTAAAATTAGTCTACGCACAATATATATACTGTTTAGCTAGCCGCGAATTGCTTCAATTGACTCATTCCCAGTGCATTGCAAAGCGGGGTTGGTGGCGCTGCTACAACCACCCCTACCTAGCCCTGAGCCTCCGCTCCCCACGTATCAACATGCCATCAGCGTCCCTGAGTGTAATTGAGTGTAATGTACGTACATAAATAATTTAAAAAAGGCCAGTTACAACCAAACCAGTTTACCTCCGACTTACCGGGAGACCCGTTGCCGGATCAATGATCTCCAAAGCCTTGCGGGCCCTGACCGGGGCCGGCGTGCTGTCATACTCAACTGGTTTATAGAAATTGTTGTAACCGGATGCAGAATTGGCATGGACTGCCGAAGGAGTGATTGGGTGGGGCGGGTAGGCCACCAATGCGGGACAAAATTCGTTATCATCATCGGGTTCGAACCCACGGCATGCCTCGTAGCGCAACCGGGCCAAAGTCGGGTATGTCTGGCCGATCGAGGGTGATGAGGATGCGGGCCTGTTGTTGAATGGCATGCTGGAGTCGTAATACGACCCCGCAGTGCTGGAATCTGGGGATGAAAGATAGAAATTCATGGTGCAATTATTAGCGTGGAGTAGTTATCCGCTACTTTCGTCAAGAATACGCTTGGTGTTCAATCAATTTTGGTTGGGGACTGCAAAAGATCTATCAAAAGCTCACTAAGTGGTAGTAGGATGGAGCTCTGTGGAAACGGGGACGATATAAACATACCCCTTCGCCATCTCTAATCTGACTACGCTCTTTGTCAACAACCCGGATGGGGGGGGGGGCGCACGTGACGCACACCCAGCCACGACTGCCCTTGCTGCTCACCCGACACCGGCCACGTTGCGCAGGCCATTTCAAAAGATGCCAGCGAGATATTCAGTTATATATTTAAAGGATGTCTAACCAATTTATTTAGAGTCTGGGCGCTCGCTGAGCATTATCCAAAATGCTAGAAATTCGCCATTAGTGGGCAAAATGCGGGGAACCCCCCGATTACACATGCGCCGGAGATGTTTAGCGGCGGCGGTGCATATTAAAATTTACACGCATTGGCCTTATTATTGTGGATAAACTACGCACCAATGAATGAATTAATTGAACTACTCTAAAGCAATGCACGATAAGGGGTCCATGCACGGACCCCACAACAGACCCCACACAGTGTGCACGGACGTGCCTGTATTTAAAATCTTGGCAGTTTATGTCGATAATTTTCGTATATAATGCTTCTAATGATAATGTGTCCTATGAAATGCCGGGACAATGAAAAGACGAAATGGAATGAATGCTCAGCATCGCGAGAATAAATAGGTTACGGCGGCGACGGCTGCAGCAACTGCGGGCTGCCCCGCATCGAGTACTGCGGCGTCGGGCTCGGGAACTGGCTCAACAAGATCGGCGTCAGCTGCTGATACGGCACCGATCCCGAGTTCGTACCGCACTGCGGCGGGCTCGGGACGTACGGAGGTAAAACCTGGTACGATGGCGGCATGTAGATCAGCGGGCTGATCGGCGAAACCTGCGCATTCGGCGAGTCCGTGACGTACACCACGGTAGGGTACTGCTGCATGTTGTTGCCAACGTTGTTGGTGCCCTTGTGGTCGTAACCGGAGGCATACGGAACCTGCTGCGGTGTCTTCAGCGCATGCTGCTGCTGCTGCTGCTGCTGCTGCTGCTGCATCATCGGCTGGTACTGCGCGGGCTGCTGCATCGGCGACAAAATACTGTCGGGCTGCGGAGCTGCCAATGGCGAATGCTGGGCGGACAAACCTCCACCGCGTTGGAACTCGGATTCGGTGAACACCAATTGAGTAGGCGACTGGCTAATACCAGGGGAATCCAACGTAAAGAAGGGCTGCTCACCGGTGTAATGTGGCAGTGTTGCTTTATCCCGCACCGGCGACCTGACCCTCCCATGTAGAGGCCTCGACGCATCCGGTTCATGATGGGACTGCTGCAACGGCCGCGGTGGCATCACCGTTTGCCGACGCGTGTCCGTCGTGAAATTCTGGCGAATGGTCTGGTAATTCTGCGGCTCGTCAGCGTGAACAGTATAAACGTGCTGTCGCAGGTTGTCCAACCGCGAAAAGGAACGCCCGCAGCGGCATTGGAAGGGCCGCTCACCGGTATGCTTGCGAATGTGCCGGGCCAGGTGCTCGGAGCGCGTGAAACTCATGTTGCACTCGCCAAATCCGGTGCATTGGAAGAGTTTCCCGCCCTTTCGGACTCTGCCATCTTCATCAGTGCGTTTATTCTCTTTGGCCAGCTGTTTCTTGCCGGGTTCTTCTTGCCGGATGCGTAAAACGTGTTGCTGAGACATCAACGAGTAGTTGACGGGCTTCGGCATCGCGAAATTGCCCGTTGAGTTACCCCTTTTCTTAACAACCGGGGAAGCATTCTTGTCCTGCCCGCCAGGAGGGGAAATCGTGATGTAGCCGGACTTCATGTTGTTCGCCGGCGCATTGTGAACGCTACGGTCGCTGTCGGAGTTGCTGAGGTCCTCGCTTTCTGCTTTGGCAGTGAACAACGAGGGCGACAACGCTGCGGGCGTATTTCGCTCCGGTTGCTTGCCATCCATGGCAGACTGCTCCGATTTGTACATACCAGAGTTTAAAAACGAAACAGTCGGGATGTGCGACATGTCTGCGTGCGCAATTTCAGGACTGCTAACAATGCGCAACATGGGGTCGCGAACGGCGTCGAATGCTTGTTTAATGGAGTTCGCATCAGTTAACGGCTGCCCACGGTCCATCATGGGAGTTTGCATAAGTGACTGGGAAGACACGACCATACTTGATGTGTTTACTGAACCAATGCTTCAGTGATATAATTGGGCTCGGCGAATGCAATATGTTTGAATTTGAATTTCTCGGGTTGCACTCGTCGGGTTATGCAAACGGGATTAGGAACGTTGTCCAAATGCCCCTTTTATATCAATTCCCAGTCAGGATGCAAAGTACAGTTTGGAAGTACGGAAAGGTCGATGCCCTGGGTCGTCCTGCTTATGATGTCCTGCCTAGGGGTTTGGGTTGGTTCTACTGCAGGCTAACCCTAACATCACGAATGCATCCCTATTTTATAAACGCTGCACATATGCGGAGCGGGTTGGCATACAAAACCTGCGCGATGTAGTCTGATTAGTAATATAGCAGTATGTAGTTAATCAAAAGGTGTTTCGACGTACGGATGAACGGCTCCGCTGGGCAAGGAGCCCATTAAATTTATGTTTTCCCGAAGGGCTACCCTGGCCACTGGATCACAGGCGCTGCTGTGACCGTTGGCACTGCCGTCAAAGGTTAGGAGGTGGTGGGATTTGGTCGGGTACCTTACTCTCAACGCCTTCTTCCGCTATTGATCTGGTCAGCAGGTCTGCCCGGGGTCGATACTGGTTTTTGTAATATTCACTTATAAAAGTGAAGCTATTATTGAAATTTGCCACACTGAAATGAAAATGGCGTAAGATTAATGCCAAAAAACTTACAGTAAAGCATGAGCCTTTACTTGATTCATGGTCAATGCGTCCCCAACGCTGGCCAAGTAAATTGTACTATAAACGAGGGAAACCGATTAAGAAATCGAGAAGTCACCTGATCTGTACCCGGGGTACCCTGTACCTCCGATTTTCGAACAATAGGCACTATATGGTGACTAATATGTCGGCGCTTTAGGCCGATGCCATGTGATAATCCACACAAAGGTGGAGATTGCTGATAGAAGGCAGACGTTTTTCCGGTAATTTTTACAAGTTATGTTCAAGAATGTTCGGAGCATGTATGATATTGAAGAGCTTAAAAATATATTTACTACCCAAATTATGACGGCGGCAATTTAGTGAGATGATCCGAGGTCAAGATCATCGTAAAGCGCACCTCGAACCGGGTGGCCGTTTACCCGCACGTTACCCAAACCCACGATAGCGCATGCCCCTTATTGATGTGAAAAATATCACTCAGGCACATTTGGATATGCACGAGAAGTAAATCTTAACGAAAACAGAGAACCGTTAAACGTGGCTCTTGAATTTTTTGATATTATATATGTGTGGCCGCGGTTTAACACACCATAACTTCTTCTTTTACTTTAGTTTCAAGGGAGCTATCATTCGGAGTAGTTACATAACCCGCTTTATGCATGTAAGGTGATGATCTGCATAAATCGCGCGTTAAGCAGGAGGTAAGCCAGCTGATTCGGTAGTTAAAAAAAAGGCGCGGTGGGATATGCCGTGTGGTATTGGGGAGATTAGTATAGCAAAGCAAGGAAGCGGCTAGTTGTATATACAATCGTCTGATGTACATATATAACTCAAAAAGTGCTTCATGACGAACTCAAGGCACTATAACCTACGTATTTCTATATCAAGTTTGTACAACTATAATGTAAACGGAAAAATGCATCAAAATTTGGTCTTTAAGTACCGGGTGTTAGTTGTCTCTTCTTCACACGGAGTCCATGGAACACCTGCGCACAATCTGGGCTTAGCATCGATGCCGAAAAGTTACCGCAGAAGTCAGCTGGTATATTTTTTGGCCGTAGGGTAGATCTGACGATGTCAAAGAGCGGGGTCAGCCCTTCTCCACGGGCTACCCGCCCGTAGGCGGGAGCAACACTGCCAAAACAAAAAACAACTGCTAAGAGCAATGCAAATATTCCGCAATTGAATCGGAATGGACTGTACAGGGATCCCACCAAACAAGAACTACCGTTATTGATATGTAGGATATATTACTTAAACGTTAGAATGGGAAGAACATAAACATTTGTACTAATTTAAATTTACTACACCTTTGAAAAGTGATGGCCAGTACTAAAAAGTGTTATCGTCGCCATCTGAGCTATTCTGCGCACGCTTGTTAATCATTGTTAGGCACTGGGGACTGTGTATCGGCATCCTCAGAGTCTTCAGGGACGTCCTTTGACAATGGTAAACTAAAGTGAACATGTTCCTGGTGGATCGTGTCGTGGTCATCCACGCCGGCCAAGTTAGAGGAAGACTCACTCGGATTCTTGTCGAGATAAGTCGAAAGCCGGCTTTCAAACTCGTCGTCCAGGGGCTCCACCTCCTCATTGCTCGCAACTGGTGACGCAATCAAATCTTTAACTGAATACTTCTCCGACTCCCCGAACTCTTCATCCAATGACGGGCTTGTTACACGATCGACAAGAATCCCTAAAGACGGCAAATTGGATTCATCCTTCCCCATTGAAGTTGATTCTCCGCTCAGCGTCTTCTTCAATGCACTGCGTAACTCTGATTCGGAGTCACCAGCGAGCGGTTCATCATCATCCTCGGTAATTGGAGCAACCGAGCCATCATCCTTTGCAATTGGAGCAACCGAGTCATTATCTTTGGCAGTTGGCGGCTCAATTGGCTCTTCAAACGTAAAATCTTTGTCTGTAGGTTCAGTAGAAGTAGTTTCCACCGCAGTGTTTACTGTTTCAGCCGGCTTTGGGATCTCCCAAATAGGTTCAACCTGCACGACGATCGATAATGACGGCTTCGCACTCTCGGGAAGTCGCTTCTTGCGCGAAGGACCAACAGCACGTGCACGAGGATGCTTTGGCATTGCACTGAGTTGAGCGTCCGCACTCTCGTTGGCATCAATGCTTACATCTTCTAACTGTTCAGAGCTGTGCCGTCGAGGCTGAACTTCCGCGGTTTCCTCTGAGTTCAAGCGAGGTCGTCCAACTGGCGGGGGGCCTCGTGAAAGAGCCGCATTCAGGTCCGCAAACATTGATGCTTGTAAAGCAGCGACACGGCTGCTACCGCCAATCCGTGGTTTTGGCTTAGGGACCGGTTTGGGCTTCGCCTCATTCTCACGCAGCGCTGCTTCAAATCGTGAAGCCAAAGCACTCTTTGGTTTGGGACCTGGCGGCTTCTCGGGACGCTTCTCGGGACGAGGTGGAGGCTTCGACGTGTCCTTGGGGTCAATCTCCGATGATGTTCGAGATGGTTTCTTCGGGGGAACCTTGGGCTTTTCGTGGCTGCTGACTTTAGTGAGCTTTGCCTCCTCATCGTGCGTAGACTTCGGCTCCTTAGCATCGGGCTCCTTTGACTCCAAAGGGTCCTTAGACGCAGGTGACTCCTTTGATCCCGTTTCCTCGGATTCCAAGGCTTCCTCAAACGCAGGGGGCTCCTTTAACACCTTTGTCTCCTTAGGTTCATTGAATTCAGGGGACTCCTTAGGTTCGTTTAACTTGGCAGGTTCTTTGGACTCTGCAGAGGGCTCGTTGGGCTCGTTAGGCTCAGTAAAATCCGTAGACTTCTTATGATCAGCAACCTCCTTAGGCTCTTGAGGTTCCTTCTCCTCAGACTTCTCAGATACCTCTTCTTTAGCAAGCTCTTTCTTCTCCTCGGTAGGCTCCTTCTTGTCCTCAGTAAATTCGTTAGACTCCTCAGCAAGTTCCTTTGACTCTTTAGAAAGCTGTTTCACTTCCTCAGAAAGTTCCTGCGCCTCTTTAGAGAGCTCCTTTAAGTCCAGAGAGGGCTCCTTAACATTCTCCGACTTCTCCAGTTCACGCTCCGCCTCGAGCTTGTCTTGCTTGAATGTGGACCTCAGCTCGGTCTCCTTGGAAGTAACCTCAGGCTCATCAACCGTGGGTTTACTCTGTTCTTTCTTGGCCTCATCAACTTCAAGTTCATCCACAGACTCAGTGGCTACATCTGGTTCAACGGGCTCCTCATTCTTATCAGAACCCTGAATGCCAGCTGGCTCGACAGTCTCTTCAGGTTCAAATTTTAAAGCACTTCCAACCTCCGGTTGGTGGATTTCCGGCTGCCCCTTAGTGACTTCAGGCTTAGCAACTTCAGGTTCTGCGGATTCCTTTGCAGTATGTGCCAGCTCCGGAGTTGTGGCCGACTTTGGTGCGTCGGAATGGAAAGTAGGACGCTTCGCAGGCCGCGGGGGAGGAATCTTCCGTGGTTTGTGCACGTCATGCCCCAATTCATTCTCCTTAGGGTCACTCAATGACAGCTTAGCATCATTCAATGACAGCTTAGCATCATTCAATGGCAGCTTAGCATCATTCAATGGCAGCTTAGCATCACTCAATGGCAGCTTAGCATCACTCAATGGCTGCTTAGTGTCCTCTTTGTGCGTCTTAGCATCATTTAAGTGCGGTTTCGGAGGTTTAACTGGCCGCTTTGCGGGCCTTTGGGGAGGCAATTGGGGACCCGGCCCCAGAGCCGGGTACCGCAGCTGCTGGGCAGTGGGACCTCCGGGACCTTCTTTGTCGAGTGCTTCCTGAACTTCCTCAAACTGTTTAACCGTTTCTGGGTCGTTTGCGGCATCGGGAACATCCAATGCCTCGAGTTTCTGCAGCAATGCCGATTTCGCAGTGATATGCGCCGGTTCGGGGTCCGCCGGTAAAATGTGTAAACGGTGAGCGTCATTTTTTGGAGTTGGTTCGTCTTTGGTTTTGTCAATGGCCGGTTGCTCATCAGATGCTCCAGAGCCAGTATCTTCGGAATTCACAGCAAGGTCAGGCTCCACATTTCCAGTACCGTCAATTTCGGTTGATTTCTCTGCAATAATTGCCTTTTCTGTTGCTGGTTCGGCCTCGGGGGCCGTGTTGTCGCTCATTCAATAACGGCAGTAACGGCTTCACAGGAGCGCTCGGAGCGGGTTAGGTACGCGGCGGTGGTATTGGGTAGGCACTTAAGGCTTGGGGTAGTAGAGCTTGGGTACTTAAAGGGGGGACAAGGCTTGGAGTACTTGTGCTCCAAGTAAGGCTAAAACAAATTTATAAAACACATTAATTATATACGTTTATCCAAGAATAAGACGGAAGATGTCGTTAAACACAAAGTACTGCTCACCTTCGGGAACCAAATGGAACACCTGCGTGTAACTCTTCGGGTGAGGCTCATCATCCACCGTTAGCTGGCCCGTGACCATAACGATGACGTCGCGGCCACCGGGAGTGCCCGGCTGCGCGTCCAAAGTCGAAACGCTGTGCCGCGTCTTTTGGAACGGCAAAGAAACCAGCTTTTCCACGATGGCCTGGGCGCCCTGGACCTGACTCGTTTCAAAGGTGAGCATCGAAGTGTCCCGGTAAAGCGACCCGAGCGTGGAACGGTCGGTTTCGAACTGCCGGTAGTAAACTTCGACAAACTGCTGGGCGAGCGCGTTGAAATCGAACGACATTGGTGGTAGTGGTTGCTGAACAAGTTCCCCCCGCCCACTTTAGCTCCGAAGCCGTTAAGCCACTCCTCCCAACCCCGGAGCCCAAGCCACCTAGCCATTCCTCCCAGCCATTGTCGTCAAGCCAGTCCCACCCACCTTACAGTCCCACATTATAGCACCCCCCCCGGCATGCCGTCAATTGGTGACGCCGTAATTGACGGGTACAAACCAACCTCGTCATGGTTCGATAGTGGGATTTCCTGGTTGGAGCATGTTCAGGACTTCTATAAAGAACGGATGCTGATCGAGCGTGAAGCCGGCCAGAAACTGGCTGCATTGGCCTCAAAATTCCACTCCAAAAAGGCGAGTGTAACCGCTGCGGTAAGTGTCGGCCTTCACCCATTAACCACTCCCGGATCGCTGGAATGTTCCACAATGGAGTCATGGACAACCATGCTCAATCAAACCGAGAACATCGCCACTGAACGCCGGAAATTAGCCGATGAATTGGGCAGGTACGTCGTTGATGAAGTCGGGAATCTGCGCCAAAGGTTTGAAGAATTGAGCCGGCAATTCAAGAAACTTTCCGAGAGCGTTGAAGAGCACCATGATCATACTTTCCAGCAACTCAAAAAGGCCAAGTCCAAATATGATGCGAGCTGTGAAAGCATGGAACATGCGCGCGCGAAAAACAAACGCAATTTAGACAACAAAGAAAACGAAATGCATAATGCGAAAAACGAATACATCATTGAGATCAATGTGGCCAATAGGATGAAGGATAAGTACTTCCATGACGACGTTCCTGAGGTTCTCGACAGTATGCAGCGTGCAAACGAGGCGCGGGTGGCTCAAACGAACCGATTGCTGACACTCGCCAGTAAATTGGAGCAGCGGAGGATGAACCAGATCAATTCAGCATTGGAAGCCACTTTACAGTCGTTGGCAAGCAATGAACCCGGTAAAGACTCAGCTATGTTTATTGAACATAACGCCAACGCACTGCAATGGCGCGACCCCACTGATTTCTTCTTTGAACCGAGCCAGATCTGGCATGATAACAACCAAATGTACGCGCAGAACGACGAGTCCCTCAAATTCTTGAGTGCGTTGCTCACTGAAGCGAACACAAAAAGCGTGGCACTAACTTCAGACTCGCAGCGCGCATTAAAAGTGTATGAAAATGCGAAAAACGCCGTTCGCAACGCGAAGTTCAGCGAGATCACGCCAGTGCAGGCATCCCCGGTTCTACGCACCGAGGTGGCAGCATTACAAGAGCTGGTGGAGGCTGAGAGCACGCGGTTGGAAACGGAAGTGGCAATCGAAGCGATTGAAGCCGGTACTGCCTCAGTGGATATGTCGCATATCCCTCAAGCTCGAGTTAAGGAAAAGCGTACACTGTTCGGGAAGAAGAAAGAAGTTGTGGAGGTGGTTGAAGGGTCTCGAACGCACGGCGACCGTTCACTGGGATTGACGTCGTTGCTGGCACGCACAAATTTACATTCCAGTCCGTCGAATGCCTCCACCGGTAAGGGAACAAGAGCAATTGTCCTATACGACTTTGAGGCCGGCACTCCTGAAGAATTGAGTGTTACTGCTGGCGATAATTTGGAATTGGTGGCTGCTGATGACGGCAGTGGGTGGGTGCGATTAGCCGGTCCTCCGGGACAGGGATTGGTGCCGGCAACGTATGTAGAAATCCTGTTTGGTGGTAAACAAGCGGGGACAGCAGCCCCACCTCCACCGCCATCGAGGGGAACGCAAAAAATGGTGGCTCTTTATGACTATGATGCGGGCGATGACACGCAATTGTCCATACGTGCCAATGATGTGATATCTGTGGTAGCTGGTGATGAGGGCGGGTGGACGACAGGTGTAATTAATGGCCGCCAGGGCATCTTCCCGACGTCGTATGCGAGGCCAGCATGACCGAACTACGACGTGATATACGAGTTCAAGCCCAGCATGTCTAAGGATATCTTAAATAATACGAGCAGTGTAAAGTATCTAAGATTAAACCTTTAAGCTGGTCATTGACGACCCCAGCGTTTGCCAAGTTTCATCCCTGGTACCACAATAAATACATTAGAATAGAAAGTCAAGCTCTTTGGCCCGATCTCACGTTCGTTAAAAAATATCGTTATGTAAATGGAACTGGTGAGCGTATTCCAGCCAACTTGAATCGACAAAACTCGCTGATCGCTTCCGGAGCTGAGGCCGGCAGCTCGTCATTGGGGAAATGAGTTAGCGGCCCCACCGTCGTGTGTGCAGGCACCACAGTATTTGGAGGAATCACCACTCCATCTTTTAGTACGGCAAAGGGCCCAATAGTGGAATTAGCACCCACAATTACACAGGAACCAATTGCCGCAGCCTCCACACGAGCTCCTAGGCCAATGTAAACGTGGTGGCCAATAATCATTGGACAGAACCGATCACTCTTCTTTGGCGGCCACAAAACGCAATTGTCGTCCAGTAAAGTGTACTTCCCCCAGCTAATTACCGGTTTGTCGTTATTACGCTCGCCGTGCACTTCAGCGCCCCGTCCAATATAACTAAGTCCCTGATTAATCACGTATTGAGCTCCATCGATTTTAGCGGATTTCGCAATGATGTTTCCGTTCTTCGAGTACGAGAATTCGTCCATCCTTAGGCAGGGGCATGCCCTTGGACCACGCACCTGATCGATCCCAGATTTGAGGTACCTATATATGTCCATAGTACCAAACACCAGCAATATACATTGTACGTAATCTAGCTAGCTCAAAACTAATCCCATTAGAACCTAACTCGAAGGCTGAATCGCCCTCTTTAGAAAGGTACGATAGAAGAAGTATACGACAGAACATCAGGGTACAACCCTAGCTGAAACCCTTGCCCAGCCCGTAAATTGCCCTCGTTGTTATTCGACGCGTCTTGAAACCTAGACAGATGTTTTACCGGCTTGCGTGTGGTTACCAAAACTACGACTGGGGCAAACTCGGCGACACGTCGTTAGTGGCGAAGTTCGCGGCAACGAACCCCGGGGTTGAAATCGACGTGAAGCAGCCGTACGCCGAGTTGTGGATGGGCACGCACCCCAAAGTCCCCGCTCAAATCATTGGCCAGGACTTAAATTTGCGCGATATTTGTGCAAAGCATCCTGAAGCTTTAGGCGAGCGCGTCATCAACGAGTTCGGCCCCGGTGAGTTGCCGTTTCTGCACAAAGTTTTGTCGATCCGCAAAGCCCTGTCGATCCAGGCCCATCCCGACAAGCAACTTGCTAAAGTGTTGTACGCGAAGGACCCGAAAAATTACCCCGACGACAACCACAAACCCGAGATGGCCATCGCTTTAACCGAGTTTGAAGGTTTCTGTGGGTTCCGTCCCCTGGCGGAGATCCGCACGTTTTTACAAACCGTTCCTGAATTTGTCGAGCTTGTTGGGCAACCTATGGCCGATGAGTTTGAAGAAAAGTTCGCTGTGGAGCCGAAACCGGCATTAAAGGCGCTGTTTAGTGCGGTGATGCACGCGAGCGATGCAAAAGTCGCCGAATTAGCTCCCAAGTTAGTTGAACGAGCAGAACAAGAGAGCGAACAGTTCGGTGGCGGTGCTCAGTTCGCAGGGAAACGCCTTGCTTCACTACTAATTAGGCTGAACGAGCAGTTTCCTAAAGATATCGGGCTGTTCTGTGGCGGGTTAATGCTGAACTATGTTACTTTGGAAAAGGGCGAGGCGATGTTTTTACGGGCTAAAGATCCGCATGCCTACATCAGCGGCGATATTATTGAAACAATGGCCGCCAGCGACAACGTCGTTCGCGCCGGGTTCACGCCGAAATTCAAGGACGTGCAAACTTTGGTGGATATGTTGACCTACGACACGGCTGCAGTTGAAGACCAGAAAATGACTCCTCAAGCTTTCCCTGCAGTAACTGGTGGTTCTACGAAACTGTTCGACCCGCCCATTGACGAGTTTTCGGTGGTACAGCAGTTGAGCCACCCCAATTTGGCCGTGAAGTTCGAGGCATTGAGTGCCGCCTCGGTGTTCATTGTAACTGAAGGCCAGGGCACAATCTTTGCTGATAACCAGAGTTTCCATTATGAGGCCGGCTACGTGTTTTTCGCCGGGGCGGGCACAGCATTCGCAATTCGCGCCGACTCGCCGACGATTAGCTACCACGCTGTATCTGAATAAATATTTACTGTAACTTTCTAATTCGCCGTTTCAACTCGCCAGCAGAGTGCTGGAATTTGTTTAATTTCTTGTCCCATTGCATGGCCTCATAGTTGTCGCCGTGTTTCGCAACCAGCTTTTCGAGCCACGTTTGTTCCTCAGCAGAGAGATGACGCACTGTTGGTTTCCTGCTGGCCGCCATTTTCTCTAATTTTTGCACCACCTCCGTACGGCCGGCGACGGGAGTTATAGGTGCGTCAATGTCGTCTTCGCTATCATATTCAACGCGAACTTCGCCATCCCCAGCAATAATTTTCGCAGTGGCTACTTTGGGCGCCCGTACCAGGATGCTGCTCGATTCTTTAACTTCTACACCTCCGGTGGTGGGCTGTAAATTAGCCGCCAGGCCGAGCTTGCGATAGTTCTGCTTAACGGTAAGCTTGGGATCCCAATTGGTCTCAATGATGGAATTTCCATATACATGACGTTTCTTACTGACCCTTTTAGCCCGGCGTTTAATTTTATCGCTGATTCCGCTGCGGACAAGTTTGCGACGACGGATTCCTCCTGGCATGGTCTGAAAAAATTAGCTTCACGGGATACGGTAAAGAGGAGGTGCCTACCGTGCCCTTTGCAGGGAGAGCTCCTAGGCAAGCGAGTCCACCAAGTACAAAACGGCCTTTTAAATCAGGCAGATATGGCTGGAGCTATATTTCCTAAAGAGGATATTTAGAAATTTTAAGCTTAGTTGTTGCAAAGGTTCTACGTATGTTACATATCACCGGGGCCAGATGTGTTGTTAACCTTACCAAAAAAATTAAATAAAACACACATAAAACACATGAAACACATAAATAAATAAATAAATACATAAGAAGTTGAAAATCTGATATATATTTTCCTAGTTATATTTAAAAGTCTACGCCAATGACCATGAGTAACAAGGCCATACGGACGTAAAGACCGTAGCGCATCTGTCGGAAGTACGCCGCGCGGTTGTCAAAGTCGACTTCTTCCGCAATTTCGGCGTTACGCGGAAGAGGGTGCATGATGCACATGTGGTTCTTGCACTTGGCAAGCACCGCATTGTCGACCCGGTAAACGTTGGCAAGACGCTCGTACTCCTCAACAGTGTCGAAACGTTCCTTCTGCACGCGCGTGCAGTAGAGCACATCAGTATCAGCCAGAATCTCGTCAGTGAGCTCCTCGGACTCGAGCTTGAGCTGGCCCTGCCGAACAATCATGTCACGGAACTCCTTGGGCATCGCCAACGCACGCGGGGAGACTAGCTGGACGCGGATGTTGTAGTAACCCAGCAGCTGCACCAGCGAGTGAACAGTACGGCCGTACTTCAAATCGCCCATAAACGTAATCGTCAGGCCATTAACGGTGCCAAGCTCCTCGCGGATCGTGAACAAGTCCAGGAAGGCCTGGGAAGGGTGCTCTTCGGGACCGTTGCCGCCGTTGATTACAGGCACTTTAAGGAACCGCGTGGCCGTGCGGATGGACTCGGGGTCAGGATGACGGAGCACAATGGCGTCGCAGTACGACGATAAAGTCCTCAAAGTATCCTGCAAGGTTTCACCTTTCTTAACCGACGAGTTCGCAACACTCACGGGGATCACACGACCGCCGAGCCGCTGCATCGCAACGTCAAACGAAGACTGAGTGCGAGTACTCGGTTCATAGAACATCGTGGCGAGCACGCGGCCGTTCAACAGATCAACTCCGCCGTACCTTTCCACTGCCAGTCGCATCTCCTGAGCCAAATCAAACAGCTCGTGAAGGTTACGCCGAGAGAACTGGTGCACGGACGTCACGCTGCGGTGCAAAAACGGATTACGGCGCAGCGCGTCCTTCAGCAGCGCCTTGGAAAGGGCCTCACGCTGAAGCGGGCGGTCACCAGTTAAGGATTGACGATGAAGGCGAGGCGTTGCTGGCGCCTGCTGAGGCAGATCGACAGTGCTGGGGCCCGAAGAGGGCAAAGTGCTGCCGGGTTTCTCAGCCTCGGTCACGGAAGACTTGCTCGCCTGCTCCAACGCAGCAGCGCGGAACTCAACGTAAGGCTCCAAGTGAAGCTCCTCAACAATCAAGTCACGGCCATGGTAAACCTTATAGTCCAAAAGCTTACCTTCAAGGGCAGCGATCTCGCCATCCACTTCAACGCGCTCGATGCCGCGGTTGACACTGAGTTCAACGCCAGTGTGTGGTAGCGGCGGAGGAACACCGAAGATCGCTCTTGGGTTCGCGCCAAGTTTCAGGGAAACGTCGTCATGCGTTAATCGCCCACTCCGAAGCGCGCTCGTCAGGTCCTGCATGAACTTCTCATAGTCACCGGCAATCCCCACGCTAAGCACGTCAATTTCGGCAACATGCGACCACAAGTTCTTCTCCTTTAAGGTAGAAACTGCAACATCCACGGTGACATTGAACCCACGAGCGCGCGACAGCTTGATGAGCTTCAAGTCAGCATCCGAGCTGACGTCAACAACATGAACGGCACGAACGCGGTGCAACGAAGCCAACAAAAGCACAGAGGCAAGGTCGGCAGCACTGGCATCGGTAACAACAATGCTGTTACGCTGAGCAACCGAACCCAATGCCTCACTAACGCGGGGCATATCCGAGCCATTGAACGTGTTGTCCCTAAACGGCAGCCACGTAATGTGACCACCATCATCCACGGACGAGCCCGCAACGGTTGTTAGCAAATAATCACCAAAGATAGGCAGCTTCTGCACGGCCAGCCTCGCACTTTGTAAGCTGCGTTCCGTAGATAGACTGCTTTCGAAAACAACCGTTTGCGTGAAACCGTAAAGCAATGCCACATCGGGACCGGTAGCGCTCTGGCTGTAGTGCACGTCGACGAACCCACCAGCAATGTCCAGGATCTGCGAAGAACTCTGAGCATCAATACTCGAAATGGGCAAAGCCGTGGGGCCAGTACCGCATCTAATCATCGCATCAAAGAGGATCTTCGCATTCTTGACGTTCGTAACAAGCGGCACGGCATAGTCCACGGCCATGCGACGAGTCTTATACCCCTTGGACATGAACGATGCAGGTCTCCGGAACCGGTTCGCACTCGGCAGGTTCACGTACAGATCAATCTTGTCGTTGGCCAAAAATTCAGCCAAAGAGTACTCCGAGGATTCCTCAGAATTGGGCAAATACTCCAAGAAATTCGCGGAAACTCCATTCTCGGTCAAGAAGTCGTAAGTCCCGGCCGTTGCATAGATCACATACCCAGCGTCGCTGAGCTGTTTAACACTAGGCAGTAACTCCTGCTTCTCCTTGAAAGAGCCAATTGACAACAGCACGTTCTTACGAGGGATCTTGATGCCCGTGGCCAGCAACGCCTTCAGGTACGCTTCGTACTTGTTGCGGCCAAAACACGCGACTTCACCCGTGGAGGCCATCTCGACGCCCAACACAGGGTCAGCGCCACCAAGACGGCTGAACGAGAACTGCGGCGCCTTCACTGCAACATAATCCCGCGGAAGCGAAGCAGCCGGGTACGGCGTAACATCGCCAAGATCGCAAATAACCTTCGTTGCCAATTCGATAAGATCCACACCAGTAGCCTTAGAAACGAAAGGGAACGACCTTGAGGCACGCACATTGCACTCAATCACCTTGATCTGGTTGTCCTTCGCGATGAACTGGATGTTATACGGACCCGAAACGTTGAGAGCATTGCCAATCTTGGCCGTGGCCTCAACAATACGATCAACGGTCTCCTTTGCCAAATCTTGCGGGGGAACGATCAATGTTGCATCGCCAGAGTGCACACCAGCATTCTCGACGTGCTCACTGATGACGTGCATCATCATCTCGCCTTCCTTAGCAACGGCATCCATCTCGATCTCCTTGGCACCTTCAATGTACTTCGTGATGACGACAGGGTAATCCTGCGACACTGCAACGGCCTGGTTCAAGTACGATTCGAGGTCCACCTGCGAGTAAACCGTGTTCATGGCCGCACCACTAAGGACATATGAGGGCCGCACCAGCACCGGGTAACCGACGCGGTCGGCAAACTCCTCGGCCTCCTTAATGCTCGTCAACTCTTTCCACTCCGGTTGGTCAACACCAATCGAATCCAACATCCGGCTGAACTTGAAGCGGTTCTCGGCACGATCGATCATCTCTGGCGAAGTTCCCAAAATGTTGACGTTTTGCCGGTGCAGCGTCAGGGCAATGTTGTTGCTGGTTTGGCCACCCATCGACACGACAACACCACAAGACTGCTCCAACTCGTAAATGTCCAGAACACGCTCCAAGTTAATCACTTCAAAGTAAAGACGGTCGGCCTCGTCGTAGTCCGTGCTCACCGTCTCCGGATTGTAGTTCACCATGATCGTCTTCTGACCGGCTTCACGCAAAGTACGTACTGCGCGCACGGCACACCAGTCGAATTCGACCGACGAGCCAATACGGTACACACCTGAACCCAGCACCATGTGGCCATGGTCTTCAAACGTGAGATCGTGCGAGTTACCATTGTAGGTCATGTACAAGTAGTTCGTCGAGGCCGGGAACTCCGCAGCGACGGTGTCAATGCGTTTAACGAAGGGACGGATCCCGTCTTTCAGGCGCATGTCACGCACGCTTAACTCGTTAGACCGCAAGAACTGGGCGATCTGGCGGTCGTCGAACCCGAGCTGTTTCGCCTGGCGCATCAAATTCGCCGGCAGAGCTTGACCCGAATACTGAGAACTAATCAACTTGCCAAACTCGATCAAGTCCTTAAGTTTGTGCAAAAACCATTTATCGATCTTTGTGAGTTTCCATGCCTGGTCCACGGTATAACCCTGGTCAAAAGCATTGGCCAAAGCGAACAGCCGTTGGTCGCTGGGCGTCTGCAACTCGGAATCAATATCGATCGTCATCAACGCCTCCTGCGGAGAGAACCCGAAGTTATGGTAGTCGGTTGACCGGATGGCCTTCTGAATGGCTTCCTCAAAAGTACGGCCAATGCTCATAACTTCACCCACAGACTTCATCGACGAGGACAGTTCCTTCGAGACGCGCGTGAACTTCTTCAAGTCCCAGCGCGGGATCTTCACCACAACATAGTCCAAGCTCGGCTCAAAGCACGCACACGTCGACTTCGTAACGCTGTTCGTGATTTCAGGCAGAGTGATGTTGAGACCGAGTTTAGCGGCAACAAATGCCAGAGGGTAACCCGTGGCTTTCGAAGCCAACGCCGACGATCTCGACAACCGCGCATTGACCTCGATAATACAGTACTCCTTGCTGAACGGGTTGAGGGCATACTGGATGTTACATTCACCAACAACGCCGAGGTGACGAATCACGTTGACGGCAGTGGTGCGCAGCATGTTGTAGTCCTCATCGCTCAACGTCTGCGACGGAGCAACCACAATCGAGTCACCGGTGTGGATACCCAGGGGATCAAAGTTCTCCATGTTACACACAGTAATACAGTTATCCTGCGCGTCCCTAACGACTTCATACTCGATCTCTTTCCATCCCTTCATTGAGCGTTCAACTAAAACTTGCGGACTTACTGCAAACGCGATGTCGCACAGTTTCTTCAAATCAGCTTCGTTGTCGGCAAAGCCCGAGCCTAGACCGCCTAAGGCATAGGCAGCACGTACAATGACGGGGTAATGGATCTCGGCAGCGGCTTTGCGGGCTTCCTCCCAGTTCGAAGCAGCAAAACTTTTGGCGACTTTCTCGCCGATTTCCTCCATTGCCGAGGCAAACAGCTCGCGGTCTTCAGTCGTAATAACTGTGTCAATGGGGGTGCCCAACACCTGCACACCGAGCTCAGCAAACTCGTCTTTCATGGCAATGCCAACTTGCAACGCTGTTTGCCCACCAAACGTACAGTAAATCGAGTCCGGGCGTTCCTGCTTGATCACCTTCCGTACAAACTCCGGGGTGACGGGCAGGAAATAGACCTTGTCTGCCAACCCCTTCGAAGTTTGAATAGTCGCGATGTTCGGGTTGATCAAAACAGTGTAAATGCCCTCCTCCTTCAGAGCCTTGATCGCTTGGGAACCGGAGTAGTCGAACTCGCCGGCCTGGCCGATCGACAACCCACCGGAACCGAGCACCAACACCTTCTGGGCATGCACGCGCACGGGCTTGGGCACTACCTCGAATTGCACGCTCTCAAGCTTACCGGATTGCTTAAACGAAGTGACGGTATCCAAGAACGTATCGAACAGGAACTCTGTATCGCGCGGGCCCGGAGTGCTTTCCGGATGGAACTGCACCGAAAAAAACGGCTTGGACGTGTGGTAAATACCCTCATTCGACCCATCGTTCGCATTCACAAACAGTTCCTTCCACCCATTGGGCAAAGTAGCCACATCAACGGCATAACCGTGGTTCTGCGACGTGATGTGGCAGCGCCCGCTCACCAAGTTTGTTGCCGGAATGTTATGGCCACGGTTACCGTACTTCAGCTTCAAAGTTTTTGCCCCCGCCGCCAACGCGAGCAGCTGGTGGCCCAAGCAAATGCCGAAAATCGGCGTCTTTTCCGTCTCCAGAACTTTGCGAACGCGAGCAACCACATCCACCATGGTTGCCGGGTTACCAGGACCGTTGCTTAAGAACAACCCGTCGAATTTGTTGACAATTTCGTCGAATTTCGCATCCCACGGCACAACAGTGACCTCAGCGCCACGGTTCACAAAGCACCGGATCTGGTTGAACTTCATACCGACGTCCACCACCAGAATCCGGGCACGTACATCACCCTGAGGCCGGTAAACCCGCGGTTCTGCCCCCGAGGGCGAGACTTGGGCCACCAAATTAAGCGCGTTCGGGTCCTTGAACTCAGGTTTCGCATCACCAATAAACAACCGAGCCAAAGTCGAACCGCCTTCCCTAATTTTCTGGGTTAAACGGCGAGTGTCCACGCCATAAATGGCCGGCACACCTTCTTCCTTTAACCACTGGGCTAAGCTCGACTTGGCCAAGTAATGGCTATACTTCTCAGTATAACTCGCCACAATTAAACCAGCAACATGGATTCGCTTACTCTCAAAATACTTTGGGAGTCCCAGCTCATCCTTGACCTCACGATCAGGCACACCATAATTACCCACCAGGGGGAAGGTAATCACCAAAATTTGCCCCTCGTAACTCGGATCCGTGATGGATTCCGGGTACCCAACCATACCGGTTTGGAAAACCAACTCACCCGCGGCCGACACAGGCGCGCCAAACGAGTAGCCCATGATGGACTCGCCATCCTTAAGCTCCAGAGTGGTTAAGGCATCGTTGGCATGCATCGGGGGAGTCACAGGAATACGCGCCGACATATTTTCTGTAACTTCTCCCAGATCGGGTTGCAATTGAGTCAAGATGTGGAGAGAAAAAAAACCTGGAGGTGCAATAAATGACCAGTTAGCTTACAGTGCAGTGAAAAAAAAAAAATACCTAACCCTCATGCATGAACAGTCCCCAGTTCCCATGAGGTCGGATACAAGAACTTGATGTGGTGCTTGAACCAGAACCAGATATATATGCTCACTACATAACTAATTGCCGGATACAAATTCCAATCGACCTTTTTTTAAACACGTGTGGTTTATAACCATAGGCTTGCTTCAGCAACTGTCAGGCACACCACTGCCCTGACCCGGCACACTATACGCCTGCACGCCCCATTCGAAGCCCCACCATACGCCTGCACGTCCCCTACCCTCGAGGACTACACACGTCAACGTTCACGAACATGAATTGGGTGTTTTTGTTGTCGATTCTGCATCATGTATGTGCAGTGGCTCTGCTTGGTGTGGATTTCGGCACCGAGTTCGTGAAATCGAGCCTTGTGGCCCCCAACACGCCCTTTGAAATCGTGCTGACGCCGGACTCGCAGCGAAAAGACGCGAGTGGTTTGGTGATAAGCCCGCAAGGCGAGCGTCTTTATGGATCGCGTGGATTAACATTGGTTTCGCGGTTCCCGGAATCGGCTTTGTACGGTTTAAAAGGTTTGCTGGGGATGCCTTACGACGATTTACGCATGTCGTTGTGGGAGGAAATGCACCCTGGCGTGCAATTACTGCGCACTGATCGCAACACAATTGCTCTGAATGTTACTGGGCAGTTGTATTCTGTTGAAGAACTGGTGGCAATGCAGCTGGCCGACATTAACGGCCGCGCCACCGAGCTTTTACGCGATAAAACCTTGTCTAAACGCGACGAGGTGCGTAACTTGGCTGTGAGCGTTCCCGGGAACTTCGGGTCGTTGCAAAGGCAAGCCTTGATGGATGCCGTTAGCCTTGCATCGCCAGCTTCAGGTTCCGACTTGGTCGGATTAGTGAGCGACGGCGTGGCAGTGGCGATCAATTACGCTAATTCGCCCGCGGTGGCCGCGAAACTTAACTTTGAAGCAAAACACCACGTCGTTGTTTATGATTTGGGCGCCGGTTCTGCTTCGGCCACGCTGGTAAGCTTACAGGAGAAGGATGAGAACAGCATTAGCCTCGTTGTTGAAGGTTACGGCACCGACACGTACACTGGCGGCCAATCTTTCACTTTGGTGATCCGGGAAATGTTGTTGGATGCGTTCACGCGGCCCTTAAGAGGCAGTGCGCAGCGCCGCGCCCTCACGTCAATGCGCACCGCGCGATTGCTGAACCGCGTGTGGCGCGAGGCTGAGCGGGCCAAACAGGTTTTAAGCGCTAATTCGGACGTTACCGTGCACATCGAATCGTTGTTTGATGATCGCGACTTGAATGTAAAGATTACGCGTGATGAGTTTGAAGAAGCTGCTGAGTTCCAAGTCGACAGGGTTACGAAGCCCTTGCTGGCAGCGGTGGCCAATTTGGAAGGCGGATTGGATAGCGTGGATGCAGTGTTGCTTGTGGGCGGGGCCTCACGCACGCCGTTTGTTTATGAGCAGCTTAAAACTGCCCTCGGCGGCGATGCAAAATTGTCACGGAACGTGAATGCCGACGAGGCCAATGTCCAAGGAACATCCTTGAGGGGCGTCCATTTGTCCAAATTGTTCAGATCCAAACGCCAGTTCGACGTTTCCGATGCGGTGACGCACCGGTACCATGTGCGGGCGCACACCCCCTCGTATGAAGAAGGTTTGGAGTCCGAACTGTTTGCTGCTGGCGATAGGCTGGATTCCGAGGTGTTTGTAACGCTTCCCGATGATATTCAGGGGCTGACGTTGTATGAAAACGACAAGAAGCTGGCAAGTTGGGATTTGCCTTATGCCCACACCTCCTTGAGTTCACTGTTTGAAGCGGGGGGTCTAACGTGTGTTGGTGATGGTAAATTACAGGCCCAGTTCCATATAGATTTGAACGGCGTTGTGAATCTGCTGAAAATTGAGGCCGTGTGTGATGCTCAGTTCCAAACTACTGCTGCTCCATCAACAACGGATGTGATCCAGGCCACCACCGATACAGCGGCGACTGAATTTACAGCGACTGAAGCAACGGTAACTGAGTCTACAGTGACTGATTCAACGGAGACTGAGGCTACAGTGACTGAAGTAACGGAGGCGCCAGTACGAGTGAAGACACGCCCCGTCAGTGTTAAGCCGAAATGGGAGCTGGCTCCCCTTGAAGCTGCCGATCGTGCGAGAAGTCGAGCGCGACTTGCGAAATTGAACAGCCAGGATTACGATCGCCAGCAGTTCGGCGAGCTGCATCATGAATTGGAATCGCTGGCGTACACGATCCGTGCATTAGTGGACGACGGAGCGGCCCACCTCGCATCGCTGTCGCACAAAGTACTGCAATGGATCGAGAACGAGTCAAATAACCTTGCTGAGTTGAAAACCTTGCTTAGCGAGGCCCAGCAGGCGTTCAAGGATCACACAGAGCAAACCGCACAGGCAGAAACTGCGGAAACTCCCGAGGCTGTGGAATCGACTGAGTCGGTAGAAGCGGCTACACAGGAACCTGTGTCAGAAGTAAAACATGAGGAGTTGTAGACAGTTATCGAGTTGTAGACAGTTATCGAGTTGTAGACAGTTATCGAGTTGCAGTGTTAAAACGAGGTGTAAATATACATGAAAGTTGTGGATATGTGAAAGTTAACAGCAGCACCCCCCACCAATCAGTAATGGACGGTCCCACCACATCAACGAGAACCTTTGCAGAAACTCGCGGTCGGATTTAGACAAAGGGTCCAGCCCCATAGCCGCAATATCCGCGAGCTGCAACCGGATTACACTCTCGTCGTCCTGCGCGATCCGCGCAAACACGCGAATGAGCTGCCGCGTGTAGTGCTGGAACTGGCCCAATAACGCAATACCGTCGGCGTTTAAATCCATCGACAGAATTGAGGAAGATGCCGGCTGTAACAAAACGTTTGTTTCGTCACGTTCAAGCACGGCAGATTCGCCGGCCGAGGCCCACCAAATCAAACCCGTTGCCGTCGTGTCCACGAGCTTCTCCATAAAGCTCGAAGTCCAGCTCGTCTTATCTTCTAAATGTAAACCTTCGAGCAGTAACCGGTAGCGGTACCTATCGCGCCACGACGGCCGCATATCGCGAGCAGCCGGCAAATCGTGTAATTTGTGGGGTTCAGCATACAAATCACAGGCATCTCGCGAGCTACTAAGCAGCACACTGTCTGTGGTGGTCGCCCAAAACGTTTCCGCGGCTTGTAATGCCGTTAAATCGCCCACAGTGACATTATAAAGGATTGGCACCTTCTCTTTCTGAACCGGTAGCAAATCAGTAACATCATCGGGAATTGACGAAATCTGCGCGGCAATATAAGTAAACCGGCTCATTGTTTTCACTGACTCCCCCTGAACTGCTGCCAGAATGACGCGCGAGCGCGAAAGGCCCGCCTTCCACAGCTCAAACACCATTGGCCCGTAAACACGGAGAAACTGGATGGTCGCTTGCATGGGATGGGCATCTCTTGTGTTAAATAAACCCTCGGGATAGGTGGTCGGCAGCAATGCGAGGTCTTCATTGCGGTCAAGGTAGGTGCTAAGCGATGATTTCAGCATAGGCTCTAACCGCCAGGGGAGGTTTTCACTGGTAGGAACAAGCGCGGCCAAACTCAACATTTGAATACCTTCGCGGCCGTTGTTGTTGGCGGTGAAGCGAGCCTCAAAGCAGGCCACGCCGTGGTAATCCCCACTTACAAAGTAGATCGTGTCAGTTGTGCGGTCGTGCATCCCACTGGGGATCATTTTGAATTCAATTCCTGAAATCAAGCCGTAGTCTAGCGGCTCGGACGTCCAAATGACTTGGTTTCCGAGCCGCATGTCGAATGCCGCCAGCACGAACAGCATGCGTAGTTAGGGTTCCAGCGGTTATCTAAATGGACAAAAAAGGTACACCCGGAGAGCAACTTACGCAGTACGAAATTCGTGTTTGTTGGTATAAATTCTCATTATTGGGGAATATATACTATAAAACTCACATTGAAGTCTATATCACAGGTTAATGCGAACCATGCCGCCAGCATGCACGGCATAGGTAGTTAGTTAGGGTTTCAGCGGTTATTAAGACCACTCTGTAGAAGTACACCCAGAAAGTAACTCACACGGTACAAAATTCACAATTGTAAGTATAAATGCACACAATTTAAAAGGTATATTTACATTGTAATGTATATCATAAGTTAAATCAATTGCCGAGCCACATGCCGCAGCATATGTGGTTAGGGCTCGGCGGTAATTTACTTGTGGAGGAACACCGGAAAGGCAACGTACACGGTGGATATGGTACAATTCACATTTCAATTGGTCCAAACTATCGCATTTTAAAATCTAAATTTCGTTGAACATGTTAATGCCCAGCCACATGCCATAGCACAGGTTGTCAGGGTTTCAGCGGTAATTAAGGACGCTGTATCCCGAAGACCACTTTACGCGGAATATATATTCACATTTTTTTGATACAATTGAATATATAGTACAAAATACCTATTGAAAATGTATGAAGTTAATGCCGAGCCATGAGCATGGTTACTAGGGTTCCAACAGCAAACACCGGGTACAAAGATCAATTGGTGCAGTATTATTTACGTATAGATTTATACTGTTATACACTTAACTGATACGTTATATTGGTACACTACCGATTCGGCTTGATGGTCAGCTCGTCCGGGTTCGGCTTCGCATGCGCGCTCTGCTGCAAGGCGACCCGCTCCTTAACAAACGCGCCCATCTCCTCCGGAGTGCACTCCACATTGGCCAGCCAAGGAAGTTTCACGATGTCCGCATACCGCGGCCGCTCCGTAGGCGACTTCGACAGCAACCGCTTCACGAAGTCGCAGGCCTCCGGTGAATACTTTTTGGGGTCCAGCGCCGGCGATGGATCCTCCACAATGGCGTTTAGCTGCGAGAAAATGCTTTGGTAGCTCTCCTGCGGGTACGGATAGCTGCCCTTCGCGAGCTCGATAATGCTGAGTCCCAGCGACCAAATATCACTTTCAGCGGTGTACGCCATCGGCTCGTTCGGGTTAGCTGACCCCATACTGTCTCCCACGCGGATGCGTTCCGGAGCCATGTAGGCCTGGCACCCGATATTTGTCCGGGCGATAGAGGCTACGAGGTTGCCACTAACACCAAAGTCGCACAGTTTCACCTTGCCGTCAGTCGAGCACAGAATGTTGGTGGGCTTCACATCCCGATGGATAATGTTGAACTTTTCTTTTAACTCTTTCAAACCGTTGACAACTTCGCGCACGATGTATTTCAAATACTTCTCGGGCACTCCACCTTCATATATCTGGTTGATAGAGCCGCCATCCATATATTCCATACAGATGTACACGGATCCTTCCATGAAAAATGCGCCATAAAACGCAATAATGCCGTCAACGCTGCAGCGGTGCAAAACATCCAATTCCATAATGATCTGGCGCAGGCTGGCCTCGTCGAGTTCTAACCTGATTTCCTTAACGGCCATCAGCACATTGTTCGGTTTGTGTAGCAGTTTTTGCACGGTGCCGTAGTTGCCCGAACCTAGTTCGCCAATGTACTCGAGTTTGTCCATGCTGATGTTGAACTTCTCGCCGGTGCTGAACTCGATGCCGTGGGCATGCACGCAGGCCTTCCCGGCGAAATTCAACGAGCCGGTGTCGATATCAATGTATTTCCGGTAATCCCGGAACAGCCCTCGGTTACCTTTCGCTGCAGGAGCGGCATTGGGCCGGGGTGGAGCCACATTACGTAGCCGCGCGTTGGGCGAGATTTGCAATGCCGGCTCGGTGCCACCCGGGGTGAGGGCCGACGTGTCTAATTGCATGCCCCTTCGAGCACTCAATGATGACCTTTGCTTCGTGCGGAACGACGAAGCCCTATGTAGTGAGAAAGCCCCTCCGGAAGCCGCCATTGACACAGCCGTGGGGCTGATTACCGTGTTTGGATCGAAGCCGTTGCTGGCCATCGGTTGTTTCACCACCGCGTCACTGGAAGCGGCCAGTGTTGACAAAGTAGGCGACGACCGTGCCGCCAATGGCACCGATTTGGTCTCCTCCACTTCCACTTCCTCCTCTAAACCTTCTTCAACTGATTCCACACTTGGTTGCCGCTCGTGTATATCCGGCACACTCGACGCCTTCTCCACCACATCCCGCTGGGGGGGCTCTAAATTAGGAGCTGACAGCCTGGGACGTTGAAGCACGTTCGAGGTTGAAACTGAGCGTTGCGGAAACGCACTGAGTTGCGGGCTGTTTGTGGCTGCGCGCTGCCGCGACCGCGACCTTTGCAGTGCCAGAATACGAGCCTGCATGTCGGCAGCCTGGACGCCCGTGGATGCTCGCCCGCGCGGCGAAACTGCTGAATTCGGCGGTACCGTCGGCGGAGAAACGTTGAATTTCGAGATTGTCGGCACCGTCGGGGTTGAAATGGCAGCTCTTGCCGGTGCAGGCTTTGAAGGTAACTTCTCGTTGGGGGACAGGGGCGATGCCACTGACGTTGCTGGTGAAATTTCCTGCACATCCTTATCGGTATGCGACAGATAATCGCGCTGGAAATGCTCATTCAAAGCTTCTGGTGTGGTAGCTAATTTCAGTGACTTACCGAGCGCGGGCGATTTCAACGCTGGTTTGGGAGGCACAAAATGGTTTGTGGCTGCGAATGGCGACACTAAATCCGTGATTGCTTGTTTTGGTTGTTCATTTAGTTGGAGTTTTTGTATTGCTGGCGGGTCATCCGAAGCCGTTGGACGGCTAGCGTTTTCCGGTGGCAAACTGCTCATGCAAAAAAAAATTAAGGAACAGCTTTAGAACTGGCAATGCCAGGAAATTCGCGGGAGTTCGTTAAGCAGTTTCTAACTTGTAAGATCCCCTAGATCACGTTGCTCTGGCAGGTTTTAAACGAAGCTGCGGGTACTGGACTTGTTTGAATAACCAGCGCGTTTCCTGAATCCTTAAACTCTTGAGATAATCGGGCGAAGCGGCTAGAAAATATCACAATTTTGCTAAACGCCTACCCGTAGCTATTAGCGTTACCACTTTACACTGCTTAGTGATGCGGGGTATATCGGGTACACTCGAAGCGATTAGCTAAAACACCGGCCGCCAGCATGCTTCTTTTGCTTGGCGTAGTCAGCCCCGCCCAGCCTTCCGCTTTTGTTACTATAAAATTTGTTCGCAAGCGCATACGGCGCAGGGCACGCGTGGCACCTTGCTGAATTGGCAACAGTAGTGGCACGTGTACTGCTAAACGCCCGGGCACGACTGCCCAATATGGGACTATTACAGAAAACCTGCATATACCGATCTACTATATAAAAAAAAGAACCTTTTAGGTGGACTCCGATCCACGAGCATGTGCCGATCTATAAAAAGATTAACATTGGAAAGAGAAGTATTCTATATTTACGCGTATTATGGTCTAATAAATATTTTACTTGGGTCAGACAACGTCAACAAAGTTGTCGCGGGTGCTGTGGTGATCACTATCGTTTGTGTACGAAGATCTTCTTGTAGGCCGACGACGAAGAGTTCCAAAACTCGTCAATTTCGAAGCCGTCGTAGCGACCCGCGGAAGCCACGGTGACTGTGCCGACGGTTCGCGATGGGTTAAGACTCGGGCCTCCCTGATTCTGTTCTCTTGTTCATGATCACGCTTCACCAAATCTTTTCCTTTAAGCAGAATCGCACGGTCAACATTATAGGGAAGGCCACGATGCCGGCCCCTGATCATGATCGCCATGAGAACAAGTTTGCCGACATTGCTGAACTTAGCCGCCAACGATGTGTTTGTACCGGGTACACCCATTGACATCCCGACTGTACAGTGTGCAGAAAGAACCTCATAAAGAACTGCGAATAACGAGTACCTGCCCTTGGAAATGGAGCCACCTTCACTAATCGACACCAATAGCAAACCGATCATGAATGTATAGATATCCATAGAAAGCTGTCGCCGCATATGATCAACCAAAGTAGAAGTTTTCTCTTCTTCATCCTCCTCCTCCTCTTCGGTCGTGCCGTCATTCACGGCATCATCATCGTTGTCGTTTTCAGCATCACCGTCACCGCCGCGGTCGCGAAGAAGACGTAATATACGACTTCCCGCCCGTTTACGCTTCTTAGTTGAAGGAGTGGAGCCTCTTCTTTTAGTAGGTGTATCCGGTGCCACATCAGATTCCTCATCGTCATCGGTAATTGCGTTGCTGTGAATGGACTCCCCATCAGGAACATTGGAGACAGCTGTACGAGTAGGAGCGTGAAGGCCCAAAGTCTGCTCTTCGTAGACATTAGATTTCCTAATCGACATCGCTACAGGGTAAATGGCGATGTAGATCATGATTACATTGAGCACGAGCATTCCAGGCGCCTGAGTGGCAATATCAATAATGGTGAACCCCACAGTACGAACCGAAACAGATTGGAAATAAGCCGACAACAGACGAGGTCCCGCAGCCATGTCGCTGTGCGGGGAATGCGTTCCGCCATCCAGGATCATAAATAGGGCAACTTCGATGATCATGAGTATCATCAGCGTGAAAAACAGCCACCACGTGGTGTTAGCAGGGAACAGCAGCATGAAGCATCTGCGTGGGTGATCCAGCAAGAACCCCACGGTTTCCTTTGTACGCCCAAACCGGGGACTGAGTTTGAACACTGCCCACACCAAGAACCGTAGCATAATAGGTAAAGCGACATTACCGGCCATGATAATGAACGACAAGATCACAGGAAGGTAAGCCGTGGTCCAGAAATCGCCCATCGATGTAGGAATGACACACAATCCTGAGTTGTTGAAGGCTGAAAGCACAATAGTGATCCCGAACATCACCGGGGTTACCCCATAGCGGCGAATAATTTGCTCATAATGCTTCCGCTCATACACCCAGGGAACTACAAACACCCAGCCTATACAGAGCATCACCACATAGTAGGCAATCGCCAACCACCTCAAAAATTTCAGTGCACGGTATTCCACGCCACCAAGTTCTTCCAATTGCGCACGAGTTAGCCCCACAAATGCAGAGTTGCCGCCTACAGTGGGGGTCCACGACAAATAGTTTGATCGCATACGTTTGGGATTTTTCGCGGAAGCCGTGGAGAACGTTGTGTCCACTCTGGAAAATGTACGGCCCGGTCTATAGCCCTCGAATCCACGATTGGTGGACATGCGACGCATTGGTGGGTTCGGAATGTTGCTGCTACGACGCCGGTGGTGGGCTGGTTGATCGGGGCTCGACTGGTTCGCCACCGCGCTATGAATCCCGCGCCGTTCATCGGCTTCGATATCTAAGGGACTCTTAATCACTAATGCAGGCCCGTCTTCTTCGTCCATGTCGTCCCAATGGCTTTGAGATCGCATTTGTTGCAGGGATCTAAACATATCGCTGGGGTTATAGCCCTTGTGGTCTCTAAGCGGTGGTCTTGGCAGGGCTCCAAACCGAATTTTATTGGGATGGTCCTCGTCCTCAGTTTCAGTGGGGGCCCCAGTGGGAGAATAAGGTGATTTTAGACTGCCACTGTCACTATTTGATCCTGAACTTTTAGGATCCGAGTGATGGTCCTCACCGTGATTCGCATTGTCCGGTGAATTATGGCCAAGTTGTAGATTTATCGCCTGAGGCTCACGATCTCGTCCATGTTGCCGTCTAACACTCTCGAATTGCGAGATCGTCAAGGCTCGCCGCAGTTTCGACTGTTGTTTAGAGGTTTGCTCAATATCCTTGAACTTTCTATGGAACAAGTGCAGGCGATAAAACACCATGAATGTTGCCACATTTAAGGGATGCACGGCAATTGGTGTAATGAACAAAAATATCTGCTGGTACAGCTTCAATTCGTTGATATCCACGGTATTTAACCCAGTTAAGGTTACCGCACTCACTGACATAAACAACGAATCCGTGTAGGTCATGTTCTTTTGCGGGTACAAAATCCACGACAATACAAGTGCCCATGTAATGATATAAATATAATGCAATCCCAAAAAGCTGTTGAAAAAGTCGTAAGTTGCATTCCACGAGCGGATACTGAAATGCTTTAGCATGACCTCGGCACGCTGAACGACACCGCGAATCCCTGAATCAAAATCATAGTCGTCAAGGTCAAAGATCTCTAGCTTGCTTCCTTGCGTATTAACTCTCCGAAGAAACATCCTTTAAAAAAAGCGGCAAAGTGGCCTGCTTAAAAAGCGGGCCTAATTAATTGAAGTTGAAGCGCTCAGTGAGCCTTATCGAAAGCAGCCTTAGCCACGGTCCGATTGGATGCAACGAGCTTGATTTGACTGGATTTCCGCTTTGTTAAACTTTTAGCCAACGTTTTTGCTAGTGGGATTTCTCCCTCCATATGTACCTTTATGAAGGGCAGGGGTAATTCTGCCACACCCACAGGCATCGCTGCCCAAACGAAAAATTCGGGCCAGATCTTGGGTGGTTTCATGCAATGTGAGCATGCATGCAGCTTATAAATCCTTAAATTCCGCAATGGGAAAAATATATATCACCCACGGCCTATTCCACGCCCTACATCCTACTAAGCGAAGCAGCTATAGCGTGTTTCATCGATCGATCTGATATAATATGGCTGGCTAAATGGGCTATATGACTGGCATAAATGGGTCGAACTCGAATCGCATGAAGTCCTACGTGTAGCTCGCTGTATGGCCCATGACTAGACGTACGCGTGCTTAGTAATCTAAAAGTTTAGTCGGGGGTGTTCATTTTTTGAGCAGTACAGTTAGCTGGAACCAAATAATCCTAGGCCCACCGCGAGAAATTTGTCGGAATTTTTGAAAAATTGAATTTATCCTCTATTGAACTGACAAGGCCTTTAATTAATTTCTACAAAGAAACAATTGCTAGGACACTTTTTTATTTATAAATCAAGTTGAGGATCAGAGCCGTGGAAGGGTGTTCATATGCACGATAGGGAGTGTGCACTTTCGTCTCTATAAAGCGTTCAGATTGTACACCACGAAGTAATTAATTGTATCATTGTAGCCGAATGAGTTTAATGATATTTTTATTTTTAAATCTAGGTCATTGATGCAGTCCTGTATGGAGAAATCGTGAAA